>RJWJ010037399.1:0-15546 GCA_004363605.1 Indri indri | reverse complement strand
ATATAGGTGAGAGGCAGATCACAATCCTGGAGGATAAACCTTCAACCTTGGGCAGGAAGAGGGGCCTCTCACCCTCTGAGCAGGAAAGAAGGAGGCAGGAATGGGCTTGGGCAAGGACGAGTTTGTAGGTGTAGCATGAAGAGTCAGCAAGTCGGCGTGTTAAGTCAGAGTTAAGGCCATCTCCTGGGAGAAAGGGTGAAGGATGGGACCTTAAGGATACTAGTGGAAATATTCTCCCTAAAATAAATGTCATGAAGGAAGGGGAAAGAGCTGAGCAGGGACATATTAGAGGCTTGATAAGAAATGTCGGTGACTGACAAAGATACTTCGCTTGGTCAGACTTTAGCCAGGCTTCTGAACCTTCTCCGAGGCCCAGATGTGCCCTTCTTTGTAAATTCAGTTTTAGCAAGTAGCACTGCCAAGGCCCTTTGGCAAGTATCCCCCACCCTCGATACCCCGTACCCCATCACCATAAATATCTGATCACATCTGTCCCCTCCCCCCGCTTGGTATGTGATCACCCTGGCCTGCCTGCAGCAGGAATCTCGTTAGGTTAGTTCAGCCTGAAGTGCTCCCAGCCCTGATGTCTCCTCTTGGCAATTTTCCATCCACCAGTGCTCTGCTCCTTGGCTGTAAATCCCCACTATCCCTGGTGTGTTCAGAATGGAGCCCTGTTCTGTACTGGGGTCTCTCTTGCCCTATTGCAATAGCCCTGAATACAATTTATTTTCACCACTTTAACTTCTGTCCAGCTCTGGCTTTCTTTGACAGGACCCCAAATTTGTCACAAGACCCACCTGTGGTATGATACGGTTGTGTCCAATTGTACTCCCTAGACGGCGCTCAGGGGCAGGGATGGCGGGGTGCAGTCCGCTGGGGGTGGGAAGAGAGCAGACTGGAGAGGAGTGGGTGAGGACGATGACAAGAGGGTGGATGAAAGGGATACAGGCCGGAGGTCGGATGGAGAAGAAACTGGAAGCAGGAGAAAGGGTGGTAGGCTGCGTGAAAAAAGAGGAGCCGGCGGTTTGGATGAGGTCGAGGAGTAGTTATAGCAGATGCAGCTGGGCAGTGAGAGAACGTGGAGGACAGGAGGAATTAGATAGTGGGAATTAGGTTTGAAGATTTCAGAGAAGCAATTATTCAGAGAATGGCTGTGTCCAGGGTGTGAGGAAGCGACTGTTACGTAACACCCTTCACTGTCCTCCAGGAGGTGAGTCCTCTACGTCTCCTCTCTCAGGCCAAACGCCTCCTCTCCGTTTCCCTCTTCCCTGCACACTCGCTCTCACCTAGGGGTGGGGAACTGCGGCCTTGGGGCCACACGTGGCCTTCTGGATCCTTGAGTGTGGCCTTTTGACTGCTGCACTTGGGGAACCGGAGGGCCACATGTGGTCTTGAGGCCACAGGTTCCCCACCGCTCCCAGAATCTTTGACATTTTAGAGTTGAAAGAATCTTGAGGCCATAGTTTAGCCTCTCCAGTTATTAATGAAGAAACAGGTCAGGAGATCTGGAGATCAGGAGAGATTAGTGACATGTCCAAGTCACGATGCAAGTTCTTGGCAGTTCTGAGACGAGAATGCAGAAACCCTGACTCTCAGGACTAAGTTCTTTCCATCACCTGTATTGGTGCCTGTTAGGCTGACTTCTGGGAGGGACACTCACACCCACTCACACATAGGCACGCACCTGTGAAGGCTTTCCTCGCACACTCGGAGGTGTGTGGTTTCTGACGTCTACGTCAGTGTATTTGTGATATTGTCATATAATAAGAAATGTATATTTGGTCTTGTCCCTTGTTCCTGGCACAGATCTCCTAAAACCTTCTGAATTTTCTGGGCCATAGGGGTGAGAAGACCATCTTTTGTTATTCATAAGCCCCTTCCTACCATACCTGAGTTTATGCTGATGAGATAACTCTTGGAGGATGGCGATGGTTGCCAGAGGAAACAATCATGGGATTAGAGGGTTGGAACTGCCAGCCCCACTCCCTGACCTAGCAGGAGGAGGAGAGAGGAGCCAGAGAAGTGAGTTCAGTTACCAATCGCCAGTGATTTAAGGTCATGCCTATGCAATGGGGACTCCGTAGAACCCCTGAACAACAGGATTTGGAGAGCTCCTAGGTTGGTGAACGTATGGAAGAGGAAGGGCGGCAGCCCAGAGAGTGCCTGGAAGCTCGGTGCCTCTCCCCCAAACCTTGCCCTGGGTACCTCTTCATCTGGCTGTTCGTCTGCATCCTTTATAATAAACAGGCAACATAAATAAATGTTTTCCTCAGTCTCATGAGCCATTATAGCAAGTTATGGAAGCTGAGGAGTAGCTTGTGGGAAACCCCCATTTACAGCTGGTTGGTCAAAAGTACAGGTGACAACGTGGTACTTGTGATGGGCACCTGAAATGAGACAGTCTTGTGAGACTAAGCCCTTAACCTGTGGGGTCTGCATTAACTCTGGGTAGTTAGTGTCATAACTGAGTTGTAGGACACCCAGGTGGTGTCTGGAGAGTTGGAGAATTCCTTAATGTGAGGGAAAACCCCACACAATTGGTGTCAGAAGTGTTGCATGAGTAGGGAAAAGTTGTTTTTTTTTTCATTTAGAATACTAAAATCAAGGTTCTCCAGAGTACAGACCAATAGGACGTGGAGATATATACATAATGAGATTTATTATAAACAATTGCTCATGAGATTTGGAGCCAAGGACTCCCACTGCCTACCTCTGTGAGCGGGAGACTCAGGGCAGTTGGTGGTATAGTTCCAAGGCCTGAAAGCCTGAGAGCCAAGAACATGCAGCTCCCAGTCCAGGTCTGAAGGCCTGAGACCCGGGAGTGCTCCGGGCAGGAGAGACGGATGTCCCAGCTCAGCGGTCGGGCAGAGAGCACACTCAACCTTCCTCTGCCTTTTTTGTTCTATTCAGGTCCCAACGCATTGGAAGATGCCCACTCACACTGGGGAGAACCGTTTGCTTTCCTCAGTTTACTGCTATTCTCTTCTAGAAACACCCCACACACATACCTGGAAGTAACATTTACCCAGATATCCGGGCATCCCGTGGCCCGGTTAACACATAAAATTAACCATCGCAATTAGGAGCCTCCTGAATACTTCCTATTTTCTCTTACTTCTTATGTTAACAGAATTCGGCCATATCATTTCACCTAACCTGTTAGATTGATCACTCTAATTGGACAGGTTCTCTGTGTGTGTGTGTACATATATATATATATATATATATATATGATGTAGATTTTAAATCACTATATTTTCATGTCAATGACAGAGCCTGACATAGTAAATTCATTTAATAAATGAATAGAAACTCAAATAAAGACACCAATGTTGAGAGGACCCTCCAATTGGCCCAGCAGTTGCAGTGGGCTGGGGGACGTGTGTGGGTGCTGAAAAATTGGCGAGTGGTATGTAGGGCCTACAATAGTACAGCGGTAGTTTTAGAGGGACTTAATTTTGGTTTTTGAGTGGGATGGGTGGGGACTGAATCATCAGCATGAAAAATGAGGGCGGGGTTTAGTGGGGAGAGTTTTTGGAAGAAGACGGGTGAGAAATGGAAACTGATCTTCTTCTTATTTTTAGGCATTAAACAAGTCAGCCCATTTAATTCTAACTACCAGCCCAAATAAGGAAAAATAAAATCATTATCCAAGATCATATGATCATAAGATCATAAAACGGATTTTTAACTAACCAGTTTAGAATTCAGAATCCCTGTCTGAGAACACATCTATTCCTTTGACAAAATTTTCTCTTACAAGATTTCCTTTTTTCATATCCCTTGATCATTCTGAATATGTGCAGTTTTCAGTTAATAGCAACTTTTGTTATTTAAAAAAAAACAAAACCAAGAACCCTATACCACAATGCATTCATTCATATATTCACTCATCAATTCAAAACATTTAATGAGCAGTTACTAAGTGCTGGGCACTGTACTAGGTACTGGGAGTTCAGCAACAAACAAGAGACACAGGATGCTTGCTTTTTTTTTTTTTTTTTTTTGGAGAAAGAGTGTCACTCTTTTGCCCGGGCTAGAGTGAGTGCCGTGGCGTCAGCCTAGCTCACAGCAACCTCAAACTCCTGGGCTCAAGTGATCCTTCTGCCTCAGCCTCTCAAGTAGCTGGGACTACAGGCATGTGCCACCATGCTTGGCTAATTTTTGCTATATATTTTTAGTTGGCCGATTAATTTCTTTCTAATTTTTTAGTAGAGGCGGGGTCTCGCTCTTGCTCAGGCTGGTCTCGAACTCCTGAGCTCAGAACGATCCGCCCACCTCGGCCTCCCAGAGTGCTAGGATAACAGGCGTGAGCCACCGCGCCCAGCCACGCTTGCCTTTTCATAAGTACACTTTGTATTTTTATTGCTTCTTTTACTAATAGCTTTCAGAATCTTAATCAAGCCTAGAACATTCTGTCTGAAAAATTCCCATGAGATATCCTAATAATTTACCCAAGACCTAAATTCCAGTCTCCTGCTAGGGAAGTTGATTTACATTTTGCTGGATAAATACAGATGTTTTGAATAAAAGCTGTGGAAAGACATCTAAAGCTAAAAATTTCCTAAGGAGTCTGCTTTTAATTTCTTGGTGAGCACATGGATCTCGATGAGGGGACAGTTAGCACTGCTGGCTCAGTATGAGGTTCTGATAATATATCTGGACCTGTTACTATGGTCTGAATGTGTCCCTCCCAAGTTCATGTTAAAATCCTAACCTCCATGGTGATGGGATTAGGACGTAGGGCCTTTGGGTGGTGTTTAGGTCAGGAAGGCTCTGCCTCGTGATTAAGATGAGTGCCTGCTATGCTCTGAATGTGCCCCTCTCAAAGTTCACATGTTGGAAACTTAATCTCCAAGGTGACAGTGTTGTGGGGGAACCTTTAAGGGGCGATTAGGTCTTGAGGGTTCTGCCCTTATGAATGGATTAATGCTGTTATCATGGGAGTGGGTTTCTGATAAAAAGGATAAATTTGGCCCTTTCTCTCTGTCTTGAGTGCTTGCTTGCCCTTCTGCCATAGGACAATGTGGCACAAAGGCCCTAGTCAGATGCCAGTGCCATGATCTTGAACTTCTCATCCTCCCTGTGAGCCAAATAAACGTCTATTCTTTATAAATAATCCATTCTATGGTATTCTGTTATACTAGCTGAAAATGGACTAAGACAGTGCCTTTATAAAAGAGACCCCAGAGAGCTGGCTAGCCCCTTCTGCCATGAGAAGACAGCTGTCTATGAGGAAGCAGTCCCTCCCCTGACCCCAAATCTGCAGAGCCTTGATCTTGGACTTCCCAGCCTCCCGTACTGTGAGAGAGAAATTTCTGTTGTTTATAAGCTACGCAGACTCTGCAAAAACCTCAACTTTGGACAATGGCCACTACAAACTTACACAAAAAAATACTTCTGGGAGGACATCTGCTCAGCAACAGCCTGTGCAACCTTGGACTGATGCCACAGTGATAATTATCTCAAAACAATGAGGTAATCTTCCTTATTTTTCCTTTAAAAACCTTTGTCTTCCTTTACCTTCCTGAATATGCACAGAGTTTACTTTGACACGCATATTTCCATCGCAGTGTCCATTCCTGAATAAATGTCATTTTCTTTTAGAGAGTACCCTCCCTGTTTGTTGTTTAAGTTGACGAAAGTTAGTAAAGGAGATTTCTGGAGTTCTCATTATTTATACTACTCAGTAGTTAAAAATCAGTTGCTCAAAATCCATCAATTACATACACCATTCAAAGCAGAATCTTTAGGTGGCATTCTCTCTTTCTGTACCTTCCACTTCAGCCACTTTAAAAAGTTCAATTCACACAGACACAAAAAGGCACTTTTCCTTTTTTGGTTTTGCAGTTCACTTAACCAGATTACTCTTTCTCCTCTTCATTGCCTGATTAAATATCCTCTGTCAAAACCTAATTTAAATGCCACACCGATCAATTTTTTTTAATCCCTAGGCAAAGTATCAGCTAATTGCATTTTGATTGCATTTTATGCATTTTCCCCATGATTTATAGTCTGTTTCTCATTTTCATGTCTGCATACATGCTTTATCTATAATATTAAAGCACAAACTCTTAGGTATGCTTTTTCCACAGGTGCTCAATAAATAGTTGTCAGATACAATAAAATTGTGTCAATTCGAGTTTCTGCTAAAGTCTTCCCAGAAATGCCTTCAGACCACCTTTTGCAAAATAGTGTTCCTGTCGTTCTCATTCCCTAGCACTGCTTTATTTTCTTTACAGCACAATACATGAGGCATATTATTAATATATATCTGTTTATTGTTTGTTTCCTCCATCAGTATGTATGACCTATGAGAGCAGTGGGTTTGTTTTGTTTACTGTGTTATTCCAAAAGCCTAGAACTGTGCCTGGTCCACAGTAGGACTTGAATAAATCAATGTAATTGGAAGTAAAAGAAATACTACCTGGGGTATATCAGGACTTTGGGTCCAATAATTCCACTGTTCTGTCACTACTCAGCTGCAGGACATAGAGCAAGTCATTAACCCATTCTGGGCATCATTTTCCTATAACATCAATGATTGTTACATGGGATCTCTGAGGTCCTGCCCAATTCTATTAATGTAAGAATAGAAAGTGAAAGAAGTAAAACAGAGTTCAATGGATATGGGAAGGAAAAAGAATGTTCTAGGCCGGATTAAAGTAGCTGCTGTTGGTGACAGGCAGAAAGAAAGTGTTAAAGCACTGAGGAAAGGGCTGCCTGAGGATAAGGATACCTGGCCCTGCAAAGGGCACCCTCAGAGAGGTGCTGCAGTGGGGAGCCCCAGGCCATGAAGAGAGGCTGGTGGAGGGGAGGCTCTGAGATGAAAGGCAACCTGACACAAAAGACTAGGAGGCAGGGGCAAGCTCCACACGCTTGGCAATTTTGTCTCCCTTTCCAGAGAACAACCGCTCTGCTGATTTTGGCATCAAATGTCACTGTTCAGTCCACTGAAGTGTTGTCCCAGTTCTTGGGCTCCGGGCTTGGAGGAATCACAAGCCTTGGCCTATGCAATGGAGAGCTAGAGGACAAGACACTCAGCAAGTATGCATGAAGAACTTTTTGTAAGGAAAGTTTAAGGGTGCAAAGTGAAAGTACGTTTCCCAAGGGGAAATGGGTCTGTCTTTGCAAGAGGAGAAGACACTGCCTACTTCTGTGTTTTTGCTTTTATATGTTAGTAGTTTAGATAAAGGTTATAAGCATTCATAACTATACATGACTGTTTTGGGGACCGAATTCTTTCCAGGTATGGACATGACTTAAAAGTTTTGTTATAGTAGCCATTTATAGTGTTCTTCCATTCCCTGGTGGTCAGTGTTCCATGGCTGAATTACTCCATTCTTTAAGACTGAAATAACCATTCCCTCTTTTTATTTTTCTGCAACCATTTCCTCCTTATTGTTTTTCTATAACTGCTTTCTTCTTTCTGTTTTTCTGATTTCCATTACCTCTCACTTGTTTTTCTGTCCCTAACAACTTTGTCAGGGCCAGATTAAGCATGTGGTTCACCTGTGATAGCAAACCAGAAGTTCTATACAAAGAACTACATTTAATTTATTTTCTCATTCTCAAAGAAGCTAGGTCCTTATCTCTTCTCTTGAATCTCCACAGCACTTTGCACTTCTCATGCTAGAATGTGTGTCTAGAACACAGTGCCTAATGCTGCTTTTGTCCTCTCGCCCTGCCGCTCTGCTCTGACGCCTCCCCTCCCAAACCCCAGTAAGTCTGAGAAGGGCACTGTCTTTCTCCTTTTCCTTTTCCAGCACCATCCTGGTACAATACCCCGCAAACAATTCCTCTTTCATATACTCATATATTTTACGTTGAACCAATAGGGGGCATAGTTTAATTTTAGGTCATATCAAGTCCCAGCTACTCGGGAGGCTGTGGCAGGAGGATTGCTTGAGCCCAGAAGTTTGAGGTTGCGGTGAGCTATAATGACGCCACTGCACTCCAGCTGGGGCGACAGGGTGAGACCCTGTCTCAAAAACAAAAAACCCCAACTGATTTGAGGCAAAGGCTTTGAAAGACCTCACATACACTGCTAGAGGGCTATAAATTTAAGACAGGGCCATCTAGGAAGCAATCATTGACACTTCTTAAAAACAAACAAAAAGAGATACAAAAACAATTTGGGAACTGACCCCCAAAGCTTCACGCTTTTTCTACACCACGGTCAAAGACGCTCTGTCCTTGGCTGCAGTGACTTTCTCTTGCCTCCAAAAAGACGCCCACGCACTGACACAAAAATGTCAGAGCACTGAGCGAGGCCGCGGTTTCCGAGGCCACGGCGGGGAGAGAGGGCCAAGCGCCCCCAGGCCCCGAGTCCTGGACAGCTCTCACGGCCTTCCTGCCGCGCGAGGACGAGGCGGTCCCCGGGGCCCTCGGGGGAGCGGCGCCCCCTCCTGGTGCCAGCAGAGCTGCGGCCGCGCCCCACCCGGGCCCACTGCACCCGCGGGACATCCCGTGCGGAGACGAGACGCCTCGAAGGAGCCGCGCCCCACGCAGGCGCGCTGAGCCGGGTCAGGGGCGGGCCGGGCTGGCGGGGCTGGCGGGGGGCTGAGGCCCAGGCGGGGGCGGGCCGGGCGGAGCGGGGCCGGGGCGGGGCCGCTGGCGTTTCCGTTGCTTAGAGCAGCCTGGGTGCAGCTGTCGAGCTCCTTCTGCGCCCGCATCCGTGCCGTACCCTGCGCTCCGCCGCTCTCCGGGAGGTTCGGGGCACTCGGGTCCCCACTGTCTGGGTGAGTGGCCGCCTGGCCCGGGGAGGGGGCTCCCCTTGGAAGGGGAGCGGGGTGGCCGGGTGCTGGGCCTCGGCCGAGCGCTGCCTCGGAGCTGCGGAGAGGACCGGTCGTCCCGGCTCGGTGGCGGGGCTCTCGGGACTGTCTGAGCGCCCAGGCTTCTCCCAGACCTGGGCTCGGGGCGGGGCGGGGCCAGCGAGCGGCTCGCTAAACCTGTGGTCTTTCCTCTCTTGCAGTCCCGCATCCCTTTCTCCTGACCTGACGAGTCGCCATGGAACAGGTAAGGCCGTGCGCCCCGCTGCGCGCTCGGATTTACCCACAAGGTAAAGGCGCGACAGGGGAGTTCCAGCATTTGAAAGCAAAAAAGTTCAGGAGAAAACTGACTCTGCTTTGGGGAAATCTCTTACACTTTTCTAGTTGCCCCTTTCCTGTGGTCCCTCTTCTTCCCGCGGAGTGTCCCCCGGAACCTGCCCCGACGCGGCCAAGCTCCGGTGGCGCGCAGCAGCCGGTGACGTGGCCGATTGCAGCGCACTCCCTTTTCATGAATAATGTGTAAAAGTGGGCCTTTCCCAAAATCCAAAGAGTCGCTAAAATTAGACCAGAGTAGGAACAGCTCATCGTGGTCATGTGAGGCGAACGCATGTTTTTTTTTTTTTCCTTAGCTTCCTTTTTTTCCCCCGCAAAGTTTCCTGTGTTTTAATACTGTGGTTCAGCATTGGTTTTTTCCAGTTGCTCAGCCCAATTTTACTGAAAGGAACTGTTGGTCATAGGGCACCGATTCTTTTTCATGCAAAAGATTAAACAGAAGAGCTGTCTTTCTTAAGCAATGAACTCGTGGTACGAATTCTGAATTGAATTTGCCTTGGGACTGTTTCAGAAGTCGATTATCTAATATGGGCATTTTTGCTGTTATTAATATTTCTCAAAAATGTAGGAAAGAGAAAATTGGTGAATATATATAGCAGTATTTAAAAATTGACCATGTTATGTTAATAGGATCTTTTGTGCATATCAATGCTTAAAAACTCCACCCCAAAACTGATTTCACAGATCTTGTCAATTTAGTTGGCTTGTCAAAGTCCAGATAGTTTTTTTTTTTTTTTAAAAAGTGTTTTAACTGCTCAAACAATACTGTCTCTTATTCGTAGTTCACTTTTTATCAAATTGAGTTATCAAACTTGAATAAAGTTTCAGGGTCCTTTCCAAATGAAAATGGGAGGATTAATACGAGTTGGCAGCTTTATTAAATTTATACAGTGCTCCCATTCTTACTTCCTCTTTTGTTCTTAAATGTAACAATAAACCAAGTCTTATATTACTTCAAGTGGAAAGTTTAGGTTCTTCTCCTGGAAAGGATACTGTTATGTGGAATTAACTTCCTTTACCTGAGGAATTTTTTTCCTATCTTGATACGCTGGTGTGGTGATGGCCATGGGGATGTAGCAAGCATCAAAGAATAATTCCCTTTATCCTTGGTCATTTGGCTGTTTCTTGAAACTCTTTTGTAAGTTTCTCAGTGAAGTCTGAGTTTTCCAGTCAATTCCTTTTCATTATGTAGACTCTTTACCCAACATAGTATAAATGAACCACTTTCCAATTGTGGACGTTAATTTTAGTAATTTCAAAGAATGCTAATAGCGTGAAGGCCATTCTATATGTAAAACCTAGGAGAATGGTGGCTTGCTTTATACAATTATGTATGTGATCTCTATCACAATACAACACCAAGACTGTTTTCTATCAAAACCACAGTCTTTAATCATCATAAAAGTTATAAGTGATGTTAAAAAAAAAGAAACAGAGTGTTGAATTTTCCTCTAGTTTTGTAATTAGTTATCTTTGGAAACCATGGAAGTAAAACATTTTGTTAAAATATTTAGTATTAAAACCAGGCATGGTGGGACACATGTGTAGCCCCAGCTACTTGGGAGGCTCAGATGGGAGGATCCCTCAAGCACCAGAGTTCAAGGTCTGACTGGGCAACATAGCAAAACTCTGTCTCTAAAAAAACAACAACAAAAAAATAAAAGTACATTGGCTTGTATTCTTTGGTTTGGAAAAATCAAGAGTTGGCTGTATTTCATAGAAGAGTGATCCACTTAATACATTTTAATTCAATTTAAGACTTTGATATCATTTTTAAGATAATCAGACTTTAAAAATTAGATTTTGTGCAATTCGAACTTAATTTTATTTAAACGTTGTTTATAAAGAGTTAATATATTTTGGGCAGTAGGAATGTCATGAAGGCAAAACTAAGGTACATAATTGTACACTAGAATCTTCATGAACATCAGCGTTATCTCTGTGGTATATATTTAAATTGTATAAGGTTTGATCACAAATTTTGGGGTTGGTTTGAAATTATTATGCTATAATAATTTACAAAGGTCCTGCACAGCAAGTAGGATCAATGTAAAGAAGTAAATTTGAGGTAAGGCTCATTCTAGAGGCGCTAAGTAGATATTGGTTGCGTGTTTTCATGCCATTTCCTTTTAAAGTCAAATCTCTCTGTAGCTAATAATTCACTCTTGGGATCTTAGATTAGGGTTACCTGTTTACCCATAGCCTGTGCTGCTCTGGGTTAGTCTCTTTCAGTTCCTGATCTCTTTGACTCTTGTCTTCATTTTGGATATTGAAAAAGAACTAGATCCAAAACTGCTTGGCTGCTTTGCAAGCCACTGAGCAATTCATTGGCATTCAGCAAACCCTAACTCCTTTATCTAGTATCCAGTGCCCCTTGGAAGACCTACGTAGGTGATCAAGCTAGTTAGAGGTGGGCAGTCTATTTTTTTCTTTTTTAATGACTTAGAAGTTCAAAATCGTAGGAATATGACAATATTTTTACATCATAGATTGATTTCTGAAATAAAATTTATTCATATAACCTTTATACTGTTTTAAAATTTCACAAATGCATCAGTTTTTAAAAAAAAAAAACTAGTGCTCCTAAGACCTTTGCTTTTAGTATTTTTTAGACCCAGTCTTTAGTAGTTTCTATAATACATAAACATATAAACAATTGATTATTGGGAAGGAATGTTTATTCTTCCTGTTAGCTTCATTTCTTTGGAAACTAGTTGTTAACTGTTCTTTTTATTTTCCATTTGTGCATGCATTCACGAATGTATGAAGGTTTTGCATTCCCACTATGTGCCAGGTATTGTTAGACATGAGAAGTGCGATAAGAAATGGAAGTAAGATTTATTGATATCAAAGATGCATCATAGATGCATTGCCAAGTCCTTTGCCTTATTTATTAATAGTCCTCATAATACAGTTTTGGAAATAAGTACTACTATTTCTCTTTCACAGAAGAGGAAATTGAGGTTACCTAGCTGGCATTAATTGTATAGCACAAAGGAAGGAAGCCATTACACATAGAAGCAACAACAACAAATGTAAATGCTTAGGGGTGTAAAAGTTTGGCATGACCAGGAAATGCAGGTAGTATGATATTCCTGGAGCGAAGCTGCAGTAAGGTGGGGAAATAGAGCCTTGTCTTTGAAAGGGATGCCAGATGGGTAGGCAGGAGCCAGAGCTAAAGCTTGTGAACCATTTTATAGATAATGAGGAGCTATCGAAGAGTTGCAAGTCGGGGTGGGTCATGGTGAGATTTGTATTTAACAAAGATCTCCCTGGTGCCAATTTGATGGTTGCATTTCTGGAGGCTGCAGAGATAGGATAATGGGGTGGGGGTTGAGGGCGGGGAGACGGAAGCTGGATATTAGAAGACCACTTAGGAATCTGTTGCAATAATCCCAGTGAGACCCCAAGTGCTTAAACTAGGTAGCGGTTGGGACTTTCAATAGGCAGGGCCTATGACAAAGAGTGGGCAAATCTGATGCATAGGTGGGGTGGATGGTGGTTGCTAATAAAGGGTCAGGTGAAGGTTAAGATGACTGACTTGCTTGACCGTGGTTGATTGTGTTTTTCTTTGAGAAAAGAATGCAGGTTTGAGGTGGAAAAGAGAGGGTTTGTTGAATTTGAGCTCCTTATAAAACATTTAGGTGGCATTATTTAGTAAAGAGTAGGGTATGATCTCTGAATGCTCTTTTATCTCTATAGGTTCATCTGTTTATATATTATTTATTTCTTCCTATAACTAAAAAGGATTTGAAGCTAACTCATTTCCTACCTTTGCGTAGAATCAGCCATATTCATTAGATTTGTGCCCCTTGTTTAGATACAAAAGGAAATAAGGTTGTGAATCTGTATACACTTATCTAGTGTGAGAAATCTATAAACTTGATTTATTTCTGAAGCACTGGTGTGAATAAATTGGTTAGTGATACTGCTTTTCAAGTGTTATTCACAGGTGGCCGATTGAACAGTTAGGTAAAATAGCATATTCTCCCCTGAGCTCTAATATGAACTCATGGGAGGCTAATGCCACTTGGCCACTTTAACTCAGGGCATCACTGTTATTCTTGCACAACTTCTAAGAGCACACAGTTTAACTTTCAATTTTACTGATATTTACTAAGGGAAGACATTCTCATACTGGCAGGGAGGTTTCTGGCTGCATCGATTTCTGGCTCCGAGTTAGATTATGTGGAATGTTGGGTGGCTGTTTGATTAAATATTGATTACATAGAACTGGAAGACAAACTTAGGAGAGTTTAGTCCTCTTCCATTCCTTCAGGAAAGTTTTATTTAAAATATTCCAGGCAAGTGAATGTTTCCTCATCTTTAAACTTGAAATTGTTGTTATGTATTATTTTCCTGTGTCTGAGTTTTACGTCTAGAAAAGCAACCCTTCAGTTGTTTCTTGGTTAATTGTGTTCATTTTATTTCGACCTAGTCTTTGAGGCTAAAGAACTTTTCATTTAGAGAAAAGAAAAAAGCCAACAAAATTATAGAGCCAAAGAATGGATACTTTTGATGGTGAGAGTTAAAAGAGTGAATTATATGTTTTGGTCGAGTATTGTCTAAGAATATATAATGATTCTCTTGGTAAGGCGCTAGTGGGGGGAGGATAAAGGGAATTGAGGATAAACCGAGGATGGGCGAAGGGAACAGGACCTGCTTAGAGTGGGCATCAGCCTGGGTGGAGTGTAGGGACTCCAGGGAACAGGGGAAGCCCTCTCCTATGAGTCATGTAAAGTCACATTTGCAGACAGTTTTGTGTGGCAGTGGTGGGGTTTGGGCAGGATGTCCAAAAAAAGGTTCTGCCCTTATGACTCATGTCTGTGATTCACATCTGCTCCCTTAATACCACTACATGGCTTGGCTAGCTTTGACTGGTGACTCTGATTGTATGGAATGTAGCAAAAGGGTTTCACAATTTCTAGAAAGCTCTCAAAAATATGACCGGCAGTTATTTCTTCTTCATAGCTAGTAGCTGTGATTTTTGAGGACACTTCTCTTCCTTTCATCTTGCACCTAATTTCCTTCAGTGTCTGGGGTCAGATAGTATTTTTCTTTGAGGCGTATCCCTCCTGTCTCTTCTGTTTTTAACCTCTGCCCTATTTGTAACCTCTCTGTTTCTTCATAGCCTACACACTGGATCAAGTCTGTTGTTTTTCTTCTTTTTTTAAAGTGTGTTTTTATACACTGTTTGTTTGTAAAATGGGGTGTCCTTGAGATGATCTGCCTCTCAATTCACTCCTGAGTGTCCTGCAGCCAGTCTTTTATCACCACCAAAGACCTTCTACTTACCAAATCCAGGGGACCCTTTTGGTCTTCTTACTTGACTTCCCTGTGGTATTGGACACTGCCTCTTCTTCCTTTCCTCTGGGAACGATTGTCTCCTTGGGCTTCCACGCCATCACCCTCTTTGGATTTTCTTCTTGCCTTTGGGCTTTGTGCAGTGTAGCTTCGTGTTTAAGAGCCCAGGGCCACGGTCCCATGTCTTGAGTTCAAGTTCCAGCTCTGCCACTTGCCTGTTTCCTGGTCACTTGGGTGACTCGCCAAATCTTTCTAAGTTAGTGTGTTCCTTCATCTGTAAAATGAGGTGTCTAAGTTCATTTTTTTCTTGCTTATAACAGAAATACCTGAAACTGGGTAATTTATAAAGCGAAGGAAGTTATTTCATAGAGTTATGGGGACTGGAAGTCCAAGGTGGGGAGGCTGCCTCTGGTGAGGGCCTTCTTGCTGGTGCGGAATTCTGCAGAGTTCTGAGGCGGCTCACGGTATTACATGGTGCGGAGGCCGAGTGTGCTAGCTCAAGTCTCTTTTTCGTCTTGTAAAGCCACCAGTCTCACTCCCGTGATAACCCATATATGCATTAGTACATGAATAGATTAATCCATTCATGAGGGCAGAGCCCTTATATGACACAATCACCTCTCAAAGGCCCCACGTTTCAATACTGCCTCATTGGGGATTAAGCGTCAATGTGAGGTTCAGAGGAGACAAGCATTCAAACCATAGCAGGGGGTTTATTGAGATGACCCATGTGAAGCCCTGAGTGCGGTTCCTGGCTCATTGCTGCACTCACCAGATATTAGCTGACATTCTGTCGATCACCTCCCCTTCCCTTCTGCTCTGGCTCTTCCTTCCACCCCATTAATATTGCCTTGGGCGGTGGCCCCCTCAGGCAGCTCCAGCTACCACTGTGTGCCAATAACTCACAAGCCTGCTTCTCTTCTGATATGCCTACGATGGAGAAATGCAAAACCAGCCATCGTCTTCCCCATCCAGAACCAGAATCATCCTAAATAGTTCTCTTCTACCCTGCTCTTGTTTCTGTTTGTGTTTTCCTTCCCATTTCCGTTCTCCTGCCTTTGATCAGATCTTCTTGACCTTCTTTTGTGTTGTTAGTTTTGAAACAGTCTCCCTGTCTCTACTCCTGCACAGTCCATTC
>RJWJ010037398.1:0-15546 GCA_004363605.1 Indri indri | reverse complement strand
TTTTACTTTCATTTTAATCATTAGGATAATAGTCTCACAGCTGTTCCCCACTCTCTGATAGATTTAGAGCTTTTGGAGGAATCCCAGAAAGAAATGAATGAGTAGGCAGAGTGTTAATTGATTGTACATATAAGCAGAATAACATCAATGTATTAATTTCTGGTTCAGGCCAGTTTTTTAAGGGGGTAGGGAGTAAATGCATGCTGTAACCAGGATGGGCCTAAGTAGGCAGAAGAGGCTCTGTGCTTTGCCCTCACCTGTTCATCTCTACTGCATCTTGCTCATGCTGAAAATTCCTGCAGACTTTATTTTATCACTAAATGCAAAAGTCATAAGTCTGAATGAAAGGAGGAGAGAGAATCCAGAGAGGAGGAGATTTAGGGACCCAAAGACTTGTTTTTACTTCTTTACAAATCTGAAAACTCTAAAATATATTTTCAATTTTAATATGTCCATGTGTTCATTCATCTATACAACATTTTTTGATTGCTTGGTCCATGCCAGGCACTGTGCTCTACTTAGGTAATATCGTTCATTATTGGAAAAAAATATGCATTATGCCCCTACTATTGGCAGGCCCTGTTCCAAGCACTAATGACAGAAAAGTGAAACATTAATTCCCTACTTTCACTTTCAAGAAAGTAACCAAAACCAAAACAAACACGCAAAGAAATGTTATCAGGTATGGGCAAGTGTTATAATGGAAAATAGGCCCAGGTAAGTGGGAATGGAACATAGGGTGAGGGCATAGAGATAAATATGAAGTGAAACAAATGGCGGTATTATTTTCCATGGTTTTGTGCTTGAGAAAGATAGTTCTAATGGCAAGTGTGAGGGTCAGTCTGCATGGTGGTAAGACTGGGGCCTGATGGCTAGATATCACTGCAGTTTTGCAGGGCTTTGCTGGGGCGATGGCTGTGGGGTACAGGTGAGTGTAAGTTCATATAGCTGGAATATATATTCTTTACAGTCTTGTGACATATGATGACATTCTGTCAACAACAGACCACAGAAACCACTGTGGTGCTGTATGGTTATAATGAAGCTGAAAATTCTTATCACCTAGTGTTGTCATAGCCATTATAATGTCGTCATAACACAATGCATTTCCTTTTCTGTTTAGACACACAAATATTTAGCATTGTGTTACAGTGGCCTACAGTGTTCAATGCAGTAGCTGTACAGGTTTTTAGCCTAGTAACAACAGGCTATAACATATGGCCTAGGTATGTAGTAAGCTATGCCATCTAGGTTTGTATAAGTAAACTCTGTGATGTTCACACAATGCCAAAATTGCCTAATGATGCATTTCTCAGAACATATCCCCATCATTAAGTGAAATATGACTGTATATACTATATATATACTCTCTCTCCATGTACCTTACATAGAGAACATAAGTACATATGTGTATATACATAAGTATATATATATATATGTATATATATAACAGAGTATAAATATATATGCTTTACTGCCATATAGCCATACATATCCATATACACACACACATGAGAGAGAGAGAGAGAGGGAAAGAGAGAGAGGAATATAGAGAAGGTATAAGCCATGTTTTTAAAAAGTAGACAGGACTCAGGCATTCTTTAAATCATTATTGAGCAGATGCGTAATTTTAGGCAATATGCTAGACACTCAGACACACACTATATGTGTGTAGGTGCACAATACTTTACATAGGAAAGTCTGTTATGTATAAAACAGCATGCTGCAGAGAGTACTTAGCAAATTCAGGAATTGTGCCTGCCACATTTTATGTATCTTCTCAAAACAGATAATTACTTTTTAGAGTGTGTTAGTAAAGGAAAATGTGTTTTCATTTTAAAGTCATGTTTGTATTACATAAGCAAGTCTCCTTTTCCCACAGGCCACAAAGTCTGGTCAGCCCTTTCACTGAAGGTAGTAATAAAGCCATCAGACTTTCACTAAAGAAGGAATTACCTTGAGGATGAGAAGTGTGCGCTTATATATAATTCACAAATTTACTGATTGTTTTCCACCCACATTACACCTTTAAGAGTTTAGCCCAATTGCATATACACATGCACACACATGCATATACCCATACAAACTAATTTTTAAAAAGTGTTCTTTGGTGCTGAAGAGTGTCATTTCAAAATGCTTTCTCTTCCCACTAGATTGGATTACTGAGCCGGAGAAGGGAAGGTTTGTCCCTTTCTGACCAGGACACTGATGAGCCTCATAAATTAAAATTTATATCTTCCCTTGTTACTGATATACCACCTAGCTCTTTTGAATTATCACAGCCACCAAATGAATTTTATAGTCCATTGGGGGCTGTCCATGCCTGTTAAGATGATATTTCCATCTCTGGCGTAGCATGGAATCTCATCTCCTCCGTGGTGAGTGATGACAGTGCCAAATCCCCCATCAGCCCTCTTTTGCTTCTTGGATGGTCTCTAAGTTACATATCCTCTACTTCCTGGAAGATCAGCTGAAAAACTGTATCATGGTCAAACCGCAGTGGACCTTTGGATTACCACTATTTTGTGTCATCTTCCCACTACAGAAGGCTCTGGCTTTGTGACATGTTCCCTAGATGAGTTTACTCTATCTGCTTTTTCCCATTTATATTCTTCTTTTACTAGTGTCTATTATTTTCTACTTAACCATTCTATCAAAATCACTTAAGTTCACTCTGCTAGGAGATTTACTTATATCATCACATTTAATTCTTTCAAGACTTTGTAAGTCGGTATTTCTTTTCTTACAGTACAGATGCAAGAGAGGTGGCAAAGGTCAGGCAGGTATCAGGAGAAGAAGCAGAATACAACTTGAGATTATATAATTCCAAAGGCCGTGCTTTGTTAGATTCAATGCTATCTCTGAGAAAAACCATGGATTCCCCCTCATTCTTCTCTACCTTACTCTCTCATTCTCAATATCTCACAGCAAACTCTCCTAGAAGAAGAGAACAGTATTGCAATATTCAATTCAATGTATTTCCAGCAATTTCCTTCTAAGTCATGAAAGCAACATATGAAGATAAAGAACATAAAATTTGGTCTAAGGAGATTTGGTTTTGAGTATAGTTCTGGCACCAACTAGTCAGGTGATCTGGGAAAATTCCACACTAGTGTAAAATGACATAAAACCTGTAGTAATTTGGGGTTGTGGAGAGATTAAAATGAGACTGCTGGGAGGTGTAGCATGCTGGTGTCCATGGGCAACCCCAGTGGTTTGGATGGTGGGGCCCTAATGAGATCACCTGAAAGTTTCTGCCAATCAGATCCTGGGGGATGCCTGGATCCCTGTCTTTCCTGAGCCATGTTTATACACACCATTCGACATACTTTCTCTAAAGCCTTTTTTTCCACCTAAAGTGTACCAAAGTAATTTTTGTTGTTTATAACCTAGAGAATCTGACTAATACCCACTTTACAACTTGCCAGAATTTTGATTTCCATGGGATTTCAGTGAGACTACTCTGGGGCCAAAATGATAAAATTAAATAATTAGTAGGCAAGCTTGCTCGTGAGACCACAAGGTCATGGGAGCTGGGTCCTGGAGACCATCAGGTAAGGAGGGACTGGGTCCTGGAGGTGTCATCATATTTTTTCCTCTTCTTATAGCCTAGCATTCCCAGGTTGGCCATAAAGCTGACATACTAGAGGGAACCCATTCTGAAGGACAGTTTTAGATGATAAGGTTACCTGAGTTTTCCTAGCTCTACCGGATGCCTACATCTCAATGACTCTGGAATGACAGTGAGTTCTGAGATGGATTGCTAACTGAAGCTACTCAGGATCCTGAGCAGGGCTTCCTTTATTGGTGAGGAAAAATAGTGGTTCCTATTTTAACTACTAGGCGGAAGGCAAGGCTATGCTAGCAGAGTTAAAGGGAGCCTCATTTTCATACACCAGCTAACGCGGATTTGTGACTAAAAGACTCTAAGTCTTCACCCTTAAAAAGCATCAAGCTCCAGCCACTGAGTAAAACTGTGAAGAAAGTGGTAAATATTCTTTTTGGAATTTATCTTTTCTTTCTGTCACAATTAGTCCATGAAGCATTCTTTTAAAAACTTACTATGAGTAGTATTTTCTTAGGATGAGCTTCAAATTTTGGTTTGGCTTAATTTTTGGAAAAAATAAAGGGGTGTGTGCATGCACGTCTATGCATGTGATGACTTTGGTCTTAGTTTGTGATTACATTCGATTAAAATTCTTCTGATGTTGGCTGGGAATGACTGGAGAATATTTGATTTCCCAGCAATCGGTGCCATTACTGAACTCTTCTCTGCATGGATCTGTATTTTATTGTTTATCTAGCACAGGCAGTACACTCGAGGCAGTACCATATGTGAAGAAATAAATACTCCCTTCATTTACATGGATATCTTGTCTACTAAGGGTATGATGACTTGGGGATAATACATAAAGTCAAGATCCAGATGGCATGCCAATATTAAAGATCTATTTTAGGCGTATGATTTTCAGGTCTTAACTCATGGCCCCTTGGCCAAATCCAAATGCAAGTTAGATACTATATGCTTCTTTAAATTCCCTCCAACAATTTCATTTGAGTATAGCACTCTACCCTATTCCTGGGTAGTGATTCTGTCCCTGCTATTAAACATCTGCTAGTGCGTATCTGAGTAATCGTCACCATTACTCATTTACATCATCAGAGTTTTATGAGACTTAGGTAATCCATGTTTTGAAAAACTATAAAATGAAAGACATTTGACTCACTTGGTTGAAAGATGGTGTAAAAGTCCAGCATTTCATAGTTTGCTTTAAGTGAAAAAATAAATTGGACTTGATATAGAAAGGAAGTTAGATGGAGAAGTGGTGGAGAGGGTATTTCATTTAGATCCATTGACTATATGGCTCAAATTCTTGGTCACACACTAGAATCACCTATGACATCCCGGTCATAGACTCGATCAATTAAATGGGAATCTCTGGGGTGGATCCTGAGCATTGATATTGTAAAATAGATTCTTGGCTGACTCTAGTCCATAGCCAAAATCGAGTACGTTCATACAAGTTTTATTTCAAGTGACTCCATGCTAAGTATCACTATCTACCTCCTATTTTACAGTATTAGCTTTAGAAAAGATAAGATAATGCCTTAGAAGACAGTACCTTAAATTGATCATGCAAACTCAGTGTAATCAGACCTAATCTAAAAATTCATAAATGTGCAACCATGTCTCCTCTATTACATTCTCTTCTCTTTATACACATAATAATCAACGTTCTTAGGTTGCTTCTATGCTGCGTTTCCTTTCTTTTGTAAGAACTTCTGTAATTCCAAGTTATTTTAAATCCTGCCTTAGCAGTTAATCCTACCTGTAGTTCTTTTGGACGACTGTACAGCCACCCTGAAAGAAAATAACAACATATTAATTGATAAGGCAATCAAACCAGAGTTCAAAATGTCTTGAGTCAGGAGTTTACAAAGCCTTTGAAAAAGATGAAGTCATGTGAATTTGTCTGGTGAAATTAGTATTGGGGAACACAGCCAGTCCAGTTCTTCTACATGCTGGGGCCAGCAATGTTTGTACTTTACCAAGCAAGCTCCTCCTCATTCAATCCTCTCAGTAGGAAGGGATGGAGATTGTTATATCCATTTTTTAGAGGAGGAAACTGAACCTCAAAGTTGGTTAGTGGCTTTTCAAGCATAATTCTACTATACTGTTATCTGGAACTCAATGCTGCTGTACATGCAATATCGATATTCATACTGGCATTTGCTTGTCTGTAGAAAAGCTATTAATTTTTATATGTTAACTTTGTGCTCAGACCCCTGTTGTACTTCTCTTACTGGTGCAACATTTTTTAGTTGTTTTTCTTGGTTTTAAAAGCATATAAACACATTATCTTTAAATAATGACAATGTTGCATCCGTTTTACTATTAGTTCATACCTTATTTCTTTATCTTGTCTATCTTAGTGATTATTACTTTCAGAACAATGTTAACTAATATGTGATACTGTATATCCTTTACTTGGTATTAACTTTAATAGGAATACATCTAAACTTTTCACTTCTAGACATGATACTGGCTTTTAGCTTTAAAACAGAAAATTCTAGGTGTGTGTTTATACGTGCTTGTAAGACATCTACACATACAAATTTCAACATTAAGAAGTATCCAATTCTCACAACTTAACAACAAAAAACAAACCACCTAACTTAAAAACAGGCAAACGAATTACATATATGTTTGTCCAAGAAAGATACATAATTGTCCAATAAACACATGAAAAATGTTCAACATCATTAGTCATTTGGGAAATGCAAATCAAAACCACAATAAAATACCACTTAATACCCACGAGTGTAACTATGATTTAAAAGCAAAACAAAACAAAAATGGAAAATAAGAAGTGTTAATGAGGGTGTGGAGAAATTGGAATCCTTATACACTGCTGGTGGGAATATAAAATGTTACAGTCACTGTGAAAAATAGCTTGATCATTATTGAAAAAGTTAAGCACAGACTTATCATATGCCCCAGTAATTCAATTCCTAGGTATATATAATACCTCAGAGAATTGGAAACAGGTATTGTTATGGACTGAATTATATATTCTCAAAATTCAAATGGTGAAGCTCTAACCCCAAATGTTACAGTATTTAGAGACAGGGCCTTTAAAGAGGTAATTAGGTTAAAGGAGGTCATAGCAATATGTCCCAATCCAATATGACTGGTATCCTTACAAGGAGAGAGAGAAAGATACCAGGGATGTATGTGCATGCAGTAGAGGCCATGTGAGGACATAGCAAGAAGGCAGTGGTCTGTAAACCAAGGAGAGAGACCTCAGAAGAAACCAACCCTGCAGTTCCCTTGATGGTGAACTTGTAGCCTCCAGAATTGTGAGAAAATAAATTTCTGTTGTTTAAGCCACCCAATCAGTGGTATTGTTATGGCAGCCTTAGCAGACTAATATAGATGTTAATACAAAAACTTGTGCATGATGTTCATAGTAACACTACTAACAATAGGCAAAAGGTTGAAACCATATAGATGTCTATCTACTGATAAATAACCAAAATGTGGTATCTCCATACAATGAAATATTATTCATCCATAAAAAGGAATTAAGTACTAATACATACTACAACATGGATGAACCTCAAAAACATGCTAAGGGAAAGAAGCTAGGCAGAAAAGGTCACATATTTTATGATTTCATTTATACACAAAACTCGGAATAGGCAAACCCATAGAGACAAAGCAGGTTAGTGACTACCAGAGACCAGAAGAAGAAAATGGGGAATGACTGGTTAAATGGGTTTGTGGTTTCTTTTGGGGTGATGAAAATATGGAACTAGATAAAGGTCATGGTTGCACGCTGTGAATATACTGAATGCAACTGAATTGTATACTTTAAAAAGTCATCATGTTGCACAACTTATATATACACAATTTTTTCAATTATGCCTCAGTAAAGCTTGAGTGAAAAATGGATGAAATCGTCGATTACATGTTATGTGAATTTTACCTCAATTAAAAAAAACAAGATTGGCAGGAAGCACATGATTCTAACTGACAAAATAAAATAAACTATTCATTTATTTTATTCAGATGTTTTACAAAATATGAATGTTGAGCATAATTATTGAATATATATTTAACCTTTTAATATATTTTTATATCATACTCTTAGTATAGTGAATTGTATTAATAGGTTTAATCATTTGAATCAAGCTTGCAATCCTGCTGAAACCTAGCTCATGTTCTGCTTAATGCTATTGTATAATATTTGATTTAGTATTTTTGCATATGTATCCATAAAAATTACTTATAGTTTCTCTCTTTTATGACATTAGTATAACAAGTTTTAATATCAATATTTTGCTGGGCTTGGAAAGTGCTTGAAAGCTCTCTTCTCATTTATGTTCAAAAGCAATTAAATAGCATCAGAGGGGTTTCCCCTAAGTAGCAAACACTGAAACAGTTTTGTTGTTGTTTTGGGAGGGGGAGGGATGGTCATGAGAAAGGAAGTGGGTAGTTTTTTATAACTTTTTCAATTATTTTTTCTGTAGCAAACAACTTGCTAGGTTCTCCAGCTCTTTGGGGCTTATTTTTTTAAATGAAGGTACCACTCAGTGAATTTT
Organism: Indri indri; assembly: GCA_004363605.1. Classification (NCBI taxonomy): domain Eukaryota; kingdom Metazoa; phylum Chordata; class Mammalia; order Primates; family Indriidae; genus Indri; species Indri indri. Next base: position 7,440 of record RJWJ010037398.1, on the reverse strand, counting down.
CACTGAACATAACTTTGTAACAAACGTACAAATGAATAAAGACCTCTGTTGTACATACCTATTGCTGCTCCACTCAAGGGTAATCTCTATTCTTACTTCTATCACCATATATTAGTTTTGCCTGTTTTTTGTGCTTCATATGATGTAATTATACAGTAAATACTCTTTGCATCAAAATTCTTTCCTTCAACATTATAGTTAAGAGATTCACTCATATTGGTGTGTTTATTTATTCTTACTCTTGTATAGTATTTCATTATATGAACAGTGATAATACCATAACATATTCATCCATTCTTCCATTGATAAACATTTTAGGTAGTTTTAAGTGAGAGGCTATTATGAATAATTTTGTTCTTCACATTCTAGTCCATGTCTTTCTTTAAACTATGAATGCACTTCTGTTGAGTATGTACCTAAAAGTAGAATTGCTGAATCATAGAGTGTGTGTTTATTCAAATATGGCAGATATTACAAAACAGTTCCAAATGGCTAAATTTATCTTCCTGCCCCCAGCAGTATATGATAGCTCCAGTTGCTCCAGTTCCTTACAACACTTGGTAATTTCTATCTTTTTAATTATAGTCATTCTGTTGAGTGTATGGTGCCATGTATTGGGTTTTTTTTTTTTCATTTCTAATATAAATTATCAACATATTTGTTTTTTATTTGTGAACATATTCTATAATTTTCAAGTGAGTTCGTATTTTCTATTTTATAAAAGAATATTTCACATAATTGGAACTTCTTTTTGGGGGGGGTTTAATTCGCATTTCTGGCATGACTAATGAATTGAACGCCTCTTCATACATGTGTTGGCTATCTGGATAGACTTTTTTATAAAGTTCTATTATATAATTTGGTCAAATTTTCTATTGGTCTGTCCATCTTTTTCATATTAATTTTAGTAGTTCTTTATATATTTTGATTATGGTTTTTGAGCCCTTTTTTATAAATGTATTACAAGTATCTTCTCTCAGTCTGTGGGTTGCCATTTTATCCTTTTTTTGATAGTACCATATATATTTTTTTCTTTATGTTATTGTTCTTATTCTGGGTCAATTTTGTGTTTCATCCAAGGTTTGGAAGTATCAGTATATAGAGTTAAGCAAAAGAGTCCATTATGCTGCTTGTATATTTTCAGTGTCTTACATATTGAATAGGACCCCATTCTTATGTGTAATTTTGAGTTTTGGTATTTTTCTTTTATTTTACTGGCTAAGTTAACTAGTACTGTATCAGGGATTTTTTTCTCCCCCAAAAAAGCATTTTTTTGGATTTGTTTTGTAGTTTTTAGTTTATTGATTTTGGTTTTTACCTTTATTAATACATTCCTTTTATTTCCCTTAATTGTATTTTGTTGCTATAATTTCTTGAGTTGAATGATTAATCCATATATTTTCATTTTTAAAAAATGTAAGAATTTAATTACACAAATATTCTTTCAAGCACAGCTTTCTGCATATCCTTTATATATGATACATAATGCTATCATAATTATTATTTTATAAAGTAGTTATTTCTTTAAAAACAGTGCAGTGGGAAGAATGAGTCAGGAAAACAAAATCTACCATTCAGGTGCATTGTCTCAGAACATTTTTATCATCAAATTCACCAGATTCTCTGCCACTGTGGCACATCTTCGTTCATTTAGGTCCTATCATTTTGATCAGCAGGAGATGCACGTAGCTCCCAATTAAGCTTGGCAAATGCACAGGCATTCTGTGTAGTGATTTAGTATTTACCCACCTGTTTTTAGCTGCCTCTGATCCATCTTCTCCCCACTTTTCCCCCTGAAATTCATCTTACCTCCCTTCTAAAGAGAGGGCACACAACAACCATGTGAGTGGTTTTTGCCTTCTTTTTTCTTTCCTCATCCTCAAGGAAAGGGACCTAAATATGGTACTGCAACCAAATTGGGAGGGATTCCCAGTGAAGTATTGCTGTTGATCTTCAGGGTCATACCATCTACTTCTGAAGAACTTTGTATCCCACATGGAGTCTGTAGAAATCTGGGTCAGCTACAGTAAACCTTTCCTGGTTTGGTCCTATATAGACTGTTTGGATTGCTATAACAAAAATACAACTGGATATTAAGAGCAGAAACTTATTTCCTCATAATCTGGAGACTGTAAGTCCAAGATCAAGGTGCCAGCAGGTTTAGCTGTCTGGCAAAGGATCTTTTTTCCAGGATGGCACCGTGAATCCTCCAGAAAGGAGAAATGCTTTGTCCTCACGCGGCAGAAGGTGAGAGGGCAAAAAGAGATGAACTCTCACCAACAAATCCTTTTATCAGGGCACCTAATTCTATTCTTTAGGGAGGAGCCCTTATGATCTAATCATCTCTTAAAAGGCACCACCTGTTAATACTATCACATTGGCCATTACGTTCCAACGCATGAATTTTGAAAGGGACAAAAACATTCAAACTGTAGCATTCTGCCCTTGGCCTCCAAAAATTCATACACTTCTCACATGCAAACTACATTTATTCCATCCCAATAACTCCAAAAGCATTAACTTGTTCCAACATCAATTTTAAAGTTTGAGTCCAAAGTCTCATTTAAACATCACATGAGTGAGACTCAAGGTATAATTCATTCTGGGGGGAGTTTTCCACCAGCTCTGATCATATGAAATCAAACAAGTTCTATGTTTCTAAAGTACAATGGTGGGACAGGCATAGGACAGACTTTCCCATTAGTGACAGGAAAAATGAAATAGGCAACAGGATGTCTTTGGACACCTAAGGGTGTCCAAAACCCAACAAGGCAAACATTAAATCTTAAAGCTCAAATAATCTTTGGCTCCATGTCCTGACTAACACCCTCCTATTGAGACACCACGAAGTTCCTCAGGGTTTTAGTCTTTTGTTGCACTGAGTTAATAAACCCAACTTTTTTCTAGTAGAGATGTTTCTGGCATTTTTTGGCTACAGTCTGTTTATAAGTAATATATTTCTCTCTAATTCATAAATCTCATTACTATTTATTGAGTGCATATTATTTGATATAAAATAAAGAAGTTAATAATTATTATATATTTAGTGGTAAAAGTTAATTCATTATAGTAACGCACAAAGTTTATTATTTATTTTACATATACTATGTGTTCTAATCTTCAACTACTATATAAGATGACCTTTTCATATACAGGTATGAAAATTGAAGCTCAGCAATATTAATTGGCAGTTATAATGTTATATAATTAATCTACAACTTCATGTCGTGAAATAGATACTATTAAGGTAGCCGTTAATCATGCTGAGTAGCCAGTGGGGAAACTGAGGTTTAGAAAGGTTCAATACATTTTAAGAGGTCACATACTTAGGAAGTGGCAGAGACAGGCTTGTTGCTGAATCTCAGCATTTGGACTGCTACGCTTGTAGCCAGATGCTGAGAGATGAAGAATATTTCAAGCAAAAAAGAGAGAAAATACATGGTGTTTTTGAAGATATGAAATGCATTTATTACTGCTTGAGTGTACTGTGAGTGAGAGAGAAGCTAGAGATGGGGCTGGCGTAGTTAGCAGGGCAGGGGTGTGTGTGTGTGTGTATGTGTGTGTGTGTGTGTGTGTGTGTGTGTGTGTGTGTGTTTAGCAGGAGGGATTGGACTACATTAAAAACAAAATGAAAAACAATTCAAGCCTTATAAAGGGGAATACCATGTAAAATTGTGTGATTTTGAAAAACTGCTCTGACTGCAAAGTAGAAAATAGATTTGAGGGGAGCAACACCAGTGATAAGGAGACCAATTAGGAGGGTATTATAGTGCTCTAGGAGAAAATAATGTTACCTTGAATGACAGTGGTGACAGTAACAATGGAAAGAAGTAGACAGATTTGAGAGATTTATGAGTTAGATTCCATGGGATTCAGTTATTAAGTGGATTTAGTAGGTGACAGAGTGAATGGAGTCAAGGATAACAACTGAATATCAGACTTGAGCAATTGAGATAGTGATAAATAGGAGTAAATTTGTTGGGGAAGAGAAGTTTAGCTTTGGACATGCTAATTTTTGGAATTGCCTATGTGTATGCCTTTAATTAGGCAGTTGAATATTCCTGACTGGTGCTCAGGAGACGTGTGTGTGTGTGTGTGTGTGTGTGTGTGTGTGTGTTTGTGTGTGTTAGTCGTCTGCATATATTCGGCAGTAGTCAATGCCATGGGACTAGAAAGAACTGCCCTGTGAAGTTTCTAAGAGTGAGAAAAACAGAAGAGCCAGGACCAGGTTTTGAGAAACACTGATATTTAAAGAATAAGTACAGGAAGCAGAGCATGCATATGAGATTAAGGAAGAGAAGCCAGGAAGGGTTATGCTGTGGAAACATGAAGTAGGGTAGTTCACGTTAAGACATGAAGCCAGATAAGAATGCCGAGTGCCATTAGATTTGGTAAACGGACCCAAGAACGTTGAAAAATTTTCCTTTTATTTTTTCCTTTGAGTCAAAAGGCATCTACAGTATCCTCTTGGATCTCCTTTCCTTTGTGCACTACTACATGTTTTCCTCCATTTGTTTTTATCTCTAGTTCTGTCAATAGGTGCTATCTTCATCCAACAAAGTACACACCAAGGACTTTGAGATCATGAGATGATTACGGAAGGGGTTGGCAAGTGTTTCCTGTGCATCTTTGGTAGATGTTTCTGAAAGATTTAATCTACAGAGCAGTGCATCTGTAGGACAAATGTATCTTTCTCTTGTTAATATTGGCCAACTCACATAGCATTATTTTGATGAGTTATTACGCCAGTAAAGCATCTCGCTCTTTGTCTTACCAAAGACACTTTCTTCACCAGGAGTAAAGAAAGAAGGACAAAAGGAAATGCAGGGAAAATAAAATTCCCTACTACAGCCCTGCTTCCAATTCTGCGTTCAAATAAATAGTAAATCTGTGTTGCATTTTAAATTAGACGAAATGTATTATTATTCACACTGGAAATTTTTGCCCCCAAAGGCAGATTGTTTATAAGCACTTTTTAAGCACTCGACTTTAACAAACATTTTACACAATGATGATTTTAACTAAAGCAATGGGACTGTTGATACTGTTCTATTTTTCCAGATCTGTGCCTCCCTCCATTTTTTTTTTTCATTTTTGCTTCATCTAACCTTATGTTCCTTTGTCATTCTGGTAGTTTGTGTACATGCACAAGGAGGTGGGGGTGGCTGGTATTGCCACTTTCTCTGGGTTCTGATTACATCTCATTTTATTTTTCCACTTCATTTCCATGTTTTTCCTCCTCCTACTCAGTGTCAAAAAAGGAGTGCTTTTTAATATGTTTTTAAAAACCCTTTGAAGTGATACCGTCTCTGTCACTTCACTCTCACTTTTTAAATTATAAACTAAAATAAAAATTGGCATATTGATAAAAGCTTCCAAGGCTGCTGCCTGCTGCTTCCAGGTGATTAGGTGTGAGAAGGTGGCCTTTCTCGGTTCAGATAAAAAATATGCAAATGATGATATTTAAATCAAAATGACAGTGTAGTAGAGGAGGAAGGGACGCATTTATTCCTTTTCTTCTACACTCTTTTTCTTTTGTATGGTTATCTAAGGAGCAGCTTATAACTTTTTGACTGAGGATTTGAAGATTAAGTAAAAGTTCATATACACCTGCAAACCAAGTCTCCACCTTGGAAAGAAATTATTCCTGGCCTTGGTTCAAATATTCTAAATTGTCCCTTCTTTATTCAGAGGATGCATTCGGCTTTCTGACTTTCCTCATAGAAGAGAATCCCACAGGTTTTGAGCACTTGTTATGGCCAAACTTTATGCTAGGCTTGTAAATATGTTTCCATTTAATCCATATAATAATCCTCCAAAGTAGGCATCATTATCCTCATTTTTATATATGAAGAAACTGAAATGTGGTGATAGGATGTATCCAACACTAATATTTCCAGGATCACTGACTAGAAAGTGAGGGATGCAGGACAAGGTCTGTTCGCTTCTAAATTACATATGATTGTCATCAACAAAAAAAGAGACAGATATGCCCAGAGTGGACACTGAAGTGTGGCCAACATCTATGTGCATGAGCTTGTGTCTCAGCACAGGTGAAGACTAAACACAGTGGTCAGGTCCATTTTAATAGCTCTCACTCATCAATATGGATGCTATTCAGAAAAAGGATGCACAAATATAGTGGACAGACTGGAAGAGGCATGCAGATAACTTCTAACTGGCATGCATAGCGACACAGTGGCCCCTCTATATCATTTGAGTCTGAACTCGGAATTTCTATCATAGACTCTGACATATTTAGAGTTGCAGTCAATTTAATTTGTCACCAAATAAACTGATGCAATCATAGATTTTAATATGTATAAAGACCAGAATTGGGGTTTTCTAGTGTAAATAAGAATCCAGGAACTGCGACTTCACAAATGCTGTGAATGTTTTGAAACTTAATGGGTAAAGGAGTAGAGTGTGAATGTAGTTTACTGCAGACCTTGGCTGGATATGATGTGCGAATTTGTCTGCTTGTATCTAGAGTGTGTTTCTCTGCACAAAAAGAGGCTGAAGGAAGAACTGGAAAACAGGAATGGGTAAAATTTTTCCAAACAATAGTTATACCTGTTGAGTAAAAAGCAGCCAGACTACTCAAATATTAATTTTCCATTTTTAGGATGCATTTAGTCTTAAAGTGACATTAACTGGGATTCCAAGAACAGTTTAGCCCCCAGGATATAAGCAATATCCCTTGGAAGCACTGGGGTCACATGCAATCCCAGCTGAACCCAGAAGTGGAGAGGCATGAAAATTCATTTTCTTACTAGGAAAGCTGATACTGACCGACTTAGGATTAAATTTTCTCAAGCTCCAGATATCACTTAAAGATTAAATACGTAATTAAAATTTTGGAGAAAGAGAGAAAAGGGAAAACTTGGTGTAGCTGAAGGATCTGATGGTTGCTCCTTTGATCAAATGGCTGAATAACTACAGCACTGGTAGTTCCGATGATGTTTAAAGGGCCACATGTCCCATTTGTACCTCACGGCCTCATTATGTGCCAGCTTCTGATGAAACTGTCTTTTTCTGCTTTTCTAACAAATGTTCAATTCTTCAAATGGAGAGAGGTAGCAGTCTATCGCTATAGTTTAAAGGAAAATATTTGAGTAGAATGGCCATCTGTGTCTTTCATTTTAGCGATGTGGAAGAGACAAAACAGGGAGGAGACAGGAGGTATGGATGCTGGCACTTTGCCTGCTGTGAGGACCATGGGAACCCTAGCAGCTTCCTCTAGAGACAACACATCTTTTTATTCTTTCATCAAAGAGAATTCATCATGTTGAAAGTCTAAACTCCTTTAGTGAGAGACCTGATGATGCTTTTTTTGTCTCTCATCACTCGCTACTGTTTGATCTATGAGCCTTTTGAGAGGTAGGTAGCATGAGACCAGGCACCTCCTAGCACGTCGACCCCTGCCTCCCCTTTTCTCTT
>RJWJ010037397.1:0-15554 GCA_004363605.1 Indri indri | reverse complement strand
CAACTGGCCACATGTGGCTATTGAGTAGTTTAAATGGGGCTAGAATGAATTGAGATTGCTCTAAGTGCCAAGTACACACCTGATTTCAAAACTGTCTAAATAATGACAGCAATAATAAAGGAATGTAAAATATCTTAATAATTCTATATTGATTTCATGTTGAAATGATATTTTGAATATCTTAGGTTAAAGAAGATAAATTGTTAAAATTAATTTTACCTGTTTCTTACTTTCTTTAATGTGCTACTAGAAAATTTAAAGTTATATACCTGGCTCACATTTGTGGGAGCCACAGTGCTCATGACTGTCCTGCACTAACAATTGAATGCTGCACCTCATTGGCTAGAATCAGTGACATGACCCCACCCCATCACGTGAACACCAGAAGATGCAATCCCACCACGCACCTAGAAAGCAGCCAACTGGAAATAGTTGTTGAGCAGTCCTAATAAGTGCCACAGAAAGAGAATGGGTGCGGGGAGGACAAATTTTGGAGAATATGTTTAAGATCGTCTGTGTTAAATGTAAATTTCTTCATGTCAGATATTAATAATTTACTTGGGAAGCCCTTGGGAGTACCTCCAAGATCTAAGCAGTCAACCTTAGAGCAACTATAATGAAGTTGTGAAACTGCTCTATAACAGCTGATGGAAAAAGAAACACCACGTGTATTAAAATACAGTTGGCAGAGAAGTAAAAAGCAACAATTCGTACAACAAAACAACACACACACGCATACACAAGGGCAGACATTTGCAGACAGCACACTTTGATTTGCTGTTGAGCTGCTGCTTATCTGGGCAACTCTATATTAGCGTGCTCCAGGGTGAAAAGCAACAGGGATTTATTGATTGATTGGTTGAGGAATATTATTCTTCTGAGGAAAGCTGAGGAGTGGGCAAATTGTATGAGTGTGCACAGATATGTCCATACATATTGAAAAACCTGGAATTACACACTCCAAAAGCCTCGCCATCATTATCACTGGATAATGGTATCCCAGGTGATCTTAATTTTTTTTTCTTATCTTTATTTTCAGATCATCTATCAGAAACGATGTTCAAAATTACTTGTCATGGCCTTTGCTCAGATCTGAAAACAACATGTGTAATACTGATTTCAACTACAGAAAGGCAAGATAACACAGTGTGTACTCTAGAGGCAGACTGCCTGGGTTTAAAATGTTAACAGTATAACCATTGACACGCTACTTAACTTCTCTCTTCCTAGGTTAATCCACCTGCAAAATGGGGGGAATATCCGGCCCTCCCTCATAGGGTTGTGTGCAAAAATCTGATGAGATTATAGGTGTGAAGAAGTGTGAACCCAGAGAAACCTTTCTGCAAATGTTATCTATTATTATTAAATTCCAACTCTTTCAGTTTTAAAATTTAAAATAGAACCTAAAATCAGCAGAGATATACTCCAGTCTCCAGCTGATGTTTGGAGAAGCATTAGTAGTATTCCCTTCATCTTTGCTCATCCTTTCCCTTTAAAGAACTCTAACTGGGAAATGCATTTATTTCTCTCATATCTGCATAAGCCATTGATTTGTCAGGAGAAAAATACAAAGCCTTTCACATTTTTGCTGCTCCGTCTCCTGAATTAACACTCCACTTCTGAATTTAAGGCAGCAAAATACCATTCAGGGTTTTAAGAGTGAGTAAAATATATAGAAATGAGAATAGCTTTGACAAGTTAACATAAATGTGAATGAGACTAGAGAAATAAAATTCAATATATGAGTGCTTTCATTTTAAATGGTTTTACCAACTTTCAAATGATTAGACAATTTTGTTTCATTCCCTTCAAATTTACAAATTAATATTTTTAAGAGATGGAGTTAATAACCAGTTAAAAACTATAAAGATTTCCTCAATTGAAGTTCGGAGTTTTGCTATATAAAACTGACTTAGAGTTACAATAAAAATAGCAATATCATGCAATACTATATTTGTATTTCTCAGTTCAATTGCTTTTTATTTTCAAACAGTAGGCAACTAAGACATGCCTGAGTGAAGTTTCCTAGGAGCCAAATAATTAATCCAACATTTATCCAAAATGCTGAACCAACTTACATAATTCTTCAAATGAATATCACACCTTTGATGGGGATATACAAATTGGTTCAACCTGAGGCTTAAAAAGATGTGTCATAAAATATTCTGATTAATCAAGAACATCTTACAATTTGTTGCATTTGGAATGTGGCTACCTAACTTCCTGAATATTTTAACAAAATACCTGTAAAATTGCACAATCAAAACTGTACCTCTGCCAAGTGAAGCGAGAGAGATAGTACCAACACCAACAGAAGGTAAAAGAAGGATAAATCTCAAAAGAGTCTGTTTCTGTACCCTCTGCATCCTCCAAATGAAATCAAGAATTGAAAGAGATTCTTGGTTTTAAATGCAATTAAAGTAAACAATTTTGACTCAATTAATTTATGATTTGGTATAAAAAATTAGAATTTTTCTGGTCAAGTGTTTTAGTTCTTTGCCTTTTTTTTATTTTTTCGTATATGTGGTTTTATTTTAAAGTTCCATTGAGGCAATAGACATATGCCAGCCAGAAAATGCAGATATTAAGGGATTTTATTCATAACAGGCTAAATTTGTCTCTTGTGAAAGATAAAAACACTTTAAAGTTGATGAGTCTATGATTTTAAGTAAAATCCTCATTCAAATGTGATTGCTTTATAGGTTTAACTCTGGTCAGAGTAATTTGTGTTCTTTCTATATATTACTCCAACTATAATAAAGCTGTTTATGCAAATGTGAAATTGTTGCTATTGCAGAATCTTTCCAACCATGTAAGGTTGTAATGTTAAACTCCCATTCAAGATCAAAATTCCACATATTTACAACCTGCAAACATCCAAAATTCACACTTCGACATCTGTGTGGCTGCCAACTTCTACTGCAATCTGTAACATGCTTTTTCAGAAGTGGAAGAAAATGAAAAAACCTTGACGTAAGTACAATTCAATAATTACATTAAATATTTACCAGATGTTTGCTATGGCATATATTTTATTAATTGATAGCACCTAGAAACTGCATTAGGGATGCAAAAAGCCTTAAAAAGTTTGCAGAATTTTTATAGCAGACTGTGGTTCATATATTTAAAGCCTGCCAAAAACATGCAACGTGCACAATTCTCAAACAAGCCTTAGAGGTTTTTTCATCTATGATATGCAATTTCTCTAAATTCCTTTTATTATACAAACTTTTAAATTTGTCTGATAATGTGTGTTGTTTCTGCACTCTTGATAAAACCTTTATCTTCCCATATTCTCATTGAAAAAGTCAAAAGTTTATATCATATCTAGTATGCTAAATACCTCCAAAGTATGTAAATTAAAAAGATTGCATTTGTATGTTATTTTCTTGGATCTTTTAAAAATAGTTTAAAGGATGTTTCGTGTTTCTGTACCAACGTATGTTAACCTAACCAAATTATGAATTATTAAAACTCAGACCATAGTATCCATGGATAACCCAATTTGTTTTAGGACTGTTTTTATCACTTCTATTATTCCTTCAGCTGTATTCTGGTCCCTCTGAATTTGGAGGTAAACAAGGAAGGCCACAGGTATTGCAAGGACAGTGAGTAAAATGATCGGCTGCTCCAACTCATAAGCCATTTGCTGACTTATGGAGCAGAAGGATTTACAAGTTACATAAGGAAAATGACTCTGTGCTACCCTACCCTATATCTGGTCACCCTTGAGTGTCTTAGTCTCTTCCAATGCTTACGCCATGCCATCCTCAGTGACTATGGTTCTCTACCCTGGAATTCTCTCTACCCTTTAGTCCCTTCTCAAGAACCCCCTCCATCCGGGCTTCCTTGTCTAACATCCTATACTTATCACTGTATTTTCAACGACCAAATCATTTCCACTGTATAATATGTTGTAGTCATACTTCTGCCAGTTAAGTCTCCCATGTTGCCCTTAATCATTTAGACATTCTGAGCCTTAGTTTGCTCATTTGTAAAATATAAGTATATTATAATAATAAGTAACATCTTCCTTGTTGTGTGGCCATTATTGCTTTTGTAAATTCCACAGCACCTTATTCACTAGCTTGAGTAATTTTGTATAAATGACTAAATACATATAGAATATTCAGACAAGTAAGTTATATCACTGCATCCTACTGATGCCCAGTTTTGTTCTGTTTTGTTTTGATTTTTTCTGGTTGTATCTTCCAACAAAGTAACAGTAAACACTGAGAAGTTGAGGCCCAAAAAGTAAAATGCATAGGAATAAATAGGAGGCTATGCCTTTAAGTTTGAAAATCAGTTCCAGAAGTAGAGCATTTATACATTTGACAGGCATTTTCATTAAGTACCCACTGGGTCCAGGGTGGACTCTGATGACACAAAGATTAAAAAAAAAGTCCCTATATTTAATAAGCTCACAGGCTCACAGTATTGGTTAGGGGAAGGAGAGATAACGGACATTTAAACAAATAAATAGAGTACTCATTGCAATAAATACCATGATAGACTTGAGTACATATTCTATGAGAGTGCAAAGAAGGGAGAAATTAATTTTACTGGGGAAGGGGTGCAGGTTGGGGAAGCCTGAGTGGATTCTGAAAGGGAAAAGCCGCCAGGTATTTGGCTGGCAGTGATTGCTAGCATTGCTTCACCCAGCTTCTTGCTAAGATAATTATGAAGACAAAGAAGATAAGAATTCATACGATCACCAACTAATAAGTTACAGATAATAAGTTGCAGAGCTGAGCCACAGAGCCAGGGGCATCCTACTTTTAACCACTAAACTATGCTGGCTCTCAGTCTAATAAATGATAGCAGTCTGTTCCAGCTAAGCTTATTACACAATTGAGACACTAGGAGAACTATTAAATTTAAAAAAGCATTCTTTCTTCCATGAAATCTGTAAATAAAAAAATACGGTGAGCATTTTTATTGCCAAAAACTTAAGTAATGATTTACTGCATCTTTGGAGGAATGACCTAAACCATTTGGGATTTTTTTTCTTTTAATCGGCAAGACTACTAAGGCACCCAGCGGTAGCTGTTATCTGTCGTTAAACTCCCCCTTTACATGCTCTTCCATGTAGAACTTGTGAATATTTTTCTGCCAGATGTTCCCCAAAATTAGTGCATACAGTATGTCCCTTATATTATATATGCACAGAAAAAAGATCATAAGGAAGTACACTGAAATGCAGGGTGCAGTTCTAGGAAATTTTTTTTTTCCTTTGGACTTTTCCACATCTTTCAAAGATTCTACAAAGAACATACACTTTTGTAATCAATCAAAGAAATAGCATATACAGTTGGGTTTCTTTATTCTATAGGATTATGATTTTTGCTTTTTAAATACCTAGGGGGAAGAAAAGAAGCTAGCCAAAGTAGTGTATAGAACTACGGTGACTTTTGCTTTGTTGCATGACTTGTTTAGATATTTTCTAAAATGAGTTTTTACTGTTCCTAAAATGGACTAAATATAATGTCATTGACATATTAAGAGCAAATGAGCAACAGACAAGCAAAAACAGAGGGAAGTCCAGAAGGGCCGTGCCCGCAGAGGAGTGGAGGTCTGAGCAGCCCCTGCATGGCGCTGGGGCCCACCCTGACCAGAGATGCAGAGGGCCCTTATGCTCGAAGGGAAGAAGAGGGTGGGATTGACTGTAGCTGAAGGCATCTCCTAGAAAGGAATAGGGATGACCTTCCTGGAGAGAGAGGACAAATGAGTGAAAGTACTCAGCTTAGAGGTACAGAGTGAGGAAGCTGAGAAAATGTGCACCCTGAGTGAGGAGATGTAGGCAGGGCAGGGTGAAAAGCTGAATGGTGCCACTGGTATAAAAGAAAAAGTGGTGGCCCAGGAGAAGGGATGGGTTTAAAATTCGGGGCCAGGATGTGATGTGATGGAGCTGGCTGCACCTTGGGCCAGCCTGGCTGGTAAACGGACACAGACTTGCAGAGGGCCAGGGTTTGGCTTCTAGTCCTAAAGGGACCACTAGCCAACTGTGCAAATGTGGTCAACGCCAGCCTCCCTGCCCTGCAGCCTCTTCAGAGCTAGAGCCAGGAGTCTCACTCCAGGTCTGCTGTTCTTGCCCTCATTCAAATTTGGCTAGTCATCCATTGAGCAATTGTCGTTGAATAAATCAGAATCTCCTCTCTACCGGCTCTTGAAGAGCTCACGTAACAGTTGTCTCTTACAAACAGTATGGATTGAATAAGACACATGGCATTCCAGTACGTCGAGCAACAATCCACATGTGTTCATGAACTCTATCCACATCAGAGTTGACACACCCACTGTCTCCTCTATAGGACAAGGCAGAATCCTATTATTTCAAGTCATCCTCACAGAAGGTTTGTCTCCTCTCCCTTTTCAGGAAGACAATTTCTGAATTTCATCTGAAAATGTATATATTTTTTTTAGTCAAAGAAATTGCTCACCCCATTTCTTTAAGTCAGTTGCTTATTCTAAATTTACCTGAATTTTCAAAACAGCCTATAACTGAAAACTCCACTGTAGCCTGAGAGGAACTGGACTTCCTGAGGGTTTTGCCAGGAGCACTTGGCCTCAGACAGACCGGGAATTCCATAGTGCCCTTTATTACTAGGTTTCAGTGTTTCCATTTCGAGCCCTGGTAAATACAGGGCTAGGAGAGAAAAAAATTAATGGGAATATTTTCAAACCTTCGGAAAACTTAGGATTTGGTATTTGGCAGGAGGGCTAAGAGGGTGGTTACAGAAAAAAGTGCAAACGCTCAAAACGTCCTTTAAGGTTGAGTTTGAGTCCAATTTACTCCGTTCTTTTTTCACACTGGAGCTAGCAAGGTTGCATTTTTTTTTTCCTCCACTAACAACTCTTCCCTTATTCTATGGAATGTTTAATTTGCCCTTTGAAAGAAAGTATGATTTGTTCCATTTTTCCACGTGCAATTTCTATGCTATTTGCAGACTAAGATAAGAATCAAGAAGAATTCATGTGCCAAAAGCACAAATTCAAGACTGAGAGGGGAAATCAGAGTCCTAAGCCCCAACTTGGAATGACTTACTAGATGATTGTAGTGACAGAACCATCTCTGCGCCGGCTCTCATCTGACTCAGTGATACACTATGTGCTAACAGAGATGATTATCCCAAGCAGCTAGTGAATCAAAGCACAGTCTAAACCAAAATCAAAGAATGTGTCTGGCAGAGCATCACAACTGCTAGAGGATTTGCTGAACAAAGCTACCAAAAACTTTAAAAAACTGCAGTGTTAATCTAGTCACCCCTTACACCTAAATGATGACAGTGTGATATGAAAACACCAATTATTATGCTTTACAAGTCAGCATGCTCATCCGCAAAGGATCTAAGTTAAAATTAATCCCCCTTGATGTAGCAGACAATATCTAACTGGGGCCTTTTTTAAAATAAATATATGTAGACCGAACAAACTCAAACTTCTAACCAAAAACAAAGTGATAAACAAGTTAATCGAGTTACAAGGAAAACCAGTTAGATCTGATTTAAAACCACCATTTTACTAACCCAAACTCTTACTGAGCTCTATTTACATAAGCTCTGCCTTTTTCTCTCTCAATATGTCAGCTATGGGTTGTTTCATGGACTCTCACCATCCTGAACAATTTACTTTCTATTCCAGTCTGTTCTCAGCTGTCTGGCCCAGCACTACTGTTTGCAGAACTCGCTGATACCGACCACCCCTCACACCGCCCCCATCCACTTTTCACTCTGAGCATGCATGGCTCTAATCAGTTCTGCATAACACAGAGAGACTGCTTCTTGTTTTTTCAGACAAACATGTTAATTGCCATCACACTCACAGGCAGAATGAAGGAGTTTCTTTTTACCCTACTCAGTACACCCTCCTAGATGCAGCGCAAACTACAGCCTCCATCTCAGAAACAAGTACAAGTCCCCTCCGCTCTGAACAGCCCATATTCTCTCAAACAAAAAATCCCCATGGCTTAAACACACTCACACACAATCCACATACATACGTATATAAAGTGCACCATTACAAATGATGGATACGAGTTATTATATTGACCATACTAGTTACAGAGCAAGTGCTAAAAGGGACTCAAAAATATTAGTTCAGGCACCTGGAAGTGGTCAGTCCGGCATCTTCTGATGGGGATAGCATTTCTGAACTCTGTTATCCCACTTAATCCTGCCACCAACTTTTTTTTCCACCACTGACTTTTGGGAAGCAGTGCATTATGAACAAATAAAGATCTTCTTTTGGTCCCTCTTCAGATGTGAAGCATAAACCTTACAGGTACCAGTAGTGAGAACCGAGAATTCGTGCCAACCATGAAAGAGATTGCAAGGAGGTCTCGGTGCAGAAGCAATCACAGCTCACTTTCAGTTCCTGGGGACACACCATCACTGCCCGCGTTACAAGAAAGGCAAAACTGCTGGGCCACTATTGGGTGGCTAAGTACCCCAGATTAATTACCCCAAATAAACATCCTTATTTAAATAAATATTTTTAGGCAAGTATAATATTTGTCTATAAAACAGTTGTTGAGAGCTGCAGTTAACCTTTCATATTTATGTCTTGAATACTTTCAAGTTCTTTTCTGTACCCTGGGAATAATCATCTCAGGGAAATCAGCCCTAAAGTTTTATTCTAACATCACTTAAAACGCACTCATATAGCCATAGTTGACCAATGAAAAGTGCTCGAAGGTCTCCTATTGCTAAGAAGCTGGCAGTCTCCAAAATGAGCTTTCGCGCCTTATCCACCAATGGCCAAGGTGTGATGAAATAAGAACTCTCTCACGTATTGCTGCAGAGAATACAAAGTCAGGCAAACTTCCTGGAGAACAGATTGACCACATGGATCAAGATTCTTACAAATGTTCTTATCCTTTGACCTAATAATTACATTTCTTGGAATTTATCCCAGGGAAATTATCAGAGAAGCAAACAAAGAATTATGTACAAGGATGTTCGTTGCAATGCTATTTATAATAGCAAAAAATTGCCACTGCCTAATTAAGCAACAATAGGGATTTAGTTAAGTAAATTATAGTAAATCCATAGAACAGAATGCTATTCAGCTATTAAAAACCATGTGTTCAAAGAATGCAATGGCTCGGGGAAATGCTGACGAGATAATGTTAAGTTAAAAAAGCAGGCCGCAACACATTAAATGCCATGTGACCCCAGTTTTGTAAATACTTACGTGTGCATATGATATGTAATATGTGTATTTAAAAGTTGGAAGAAAGGAAAACTACATTGATTGAGATTTACTAAATGCAAGGAAATGTGCCAAAATTATTATATACATTATTTTATTCAGTCATCAAAATAATTTACAGGATGGATAGTATTTTGATCCCTAGTTTAACAATGAGAAACCAGAGCAAAGAGAGACTAAGTTGCCTAAGAACACTTGGCTAATAAGTTGAGTAGCCAGTGTTTGATCCTAGACAATCTACTTCCTACCTAACACTATCCACTATGTTGTTCTATGCATTATTATTTTTTTCCCCTCATGTTATTTTTGTACTTTTTCAAAGTTTTTCAATAAACACGTAACTTTTGAAACCAGATTTTAAAAAGGTTCTTAACGGTGTGCAAAATGAGAGTAATTAGCATAATGATTGAAATTAAACTATCATATTCTCATTAAATTGAATGGGATATTTTTGATTTGTTAAAAGCAGAGCACGATTTTATATTTTTTTTACCTATTCATTAATTATTTAGATTCTGAAAATGCTCCCCTTTACTTTTTATTTATTTTGGCACTTTTATGTTTAATGTGATCTTTCGTGAAGCAGGAGGGAAGAACTGATGTGGGAATATATTGAAAGATAAATAAAAATACAGAAAGAGACTCCTAGGTGTCTTCAGTCTTCCTAACAGAGGCAAAATAAGCTGCTCAGAGTGAATTGGCAGAGGCAGAAGTTGAAATTAAGGAGTGTAAAAGATCTGAAATAACCGCTGAGCTATGAGCCAGTGAGAAGCAAAGGATGGAATATTATAGCTATTAATGATGATAAAGGATAAATGAATGGGGAGACGGAGAGAGGTGGACACCACGGAGTGGGGCTGAAGATGGACAGTTTACAACAGTCACCGCAGGGCACCTGCTGGGCAGGGGGCGATGGCAGTCAAGGAAAGTGTGCCACCTTGGACCCCGCAGACAGCAGTCTGACTGTTAGATGACCAGCGTCACAGACGTGAGAAGAAGGAAGCTAGGTACTGACACTGGGAACACCCGGGCAGGGGAGGGAGAAACATTTATCCTTAATTTCCTTTTGAAGAAGAAGTGTTTTGAAAAAAGATAGTTTTTTCAAAATGCTTGGATTTTTTTGCCACATATCACATATAGACTTAGTTTTACCTTGCAAAGAAATATTCAAGTCATTTTGATTTGACATGATATGACACAGAAAGACTTCATTCCTATAGAAATCTTCTTTCAATAATTCGCATTGCTGATTCTGTTCTTCATAAAATTTAACTCTTCTTACAGAGGTAAAATGTTGGCTAACACTTGCCCCTGCAATAGCCATCGCATTTTAGAATGATACAGCAAATCCACACTGAATACCTCATTATTCAACTTCAGCATGTTACAAAACTGACAATGCTATGTTGTGTTTGCACGGAACATAGTTAACAATACTTATAACTTGCTGCAAAGTGTCACTTAAAATTGTAGCTTTAGCACAAAAATTTTGCTGATGCAAGATACAATGAAAAGAAATGAGAGCATCTGGATCTGTTAATACTTTTTTTATCTGTGCAATAAACCCTTCATGTTTTCCTGTCATGGAAGGTGCACCGTCTGTACATACACTCACTAAATTTACCAAATTCAGTCCAACTTCACATTTATCTTAAAAGTTGTTAAAGGTATCTATTCCCTGTGTTCTGTTCACAAGACTGTCCAAAGCAAATAACTCTCCATAGCAAAGAAAATATTGTTATGACCCAAATGAAGTATAAAACCTGTGCCAAGTCAATATTATCAGTTGATTCATCAAAAGCAATTGAATAATATATACTTTCCTTTTGAAGTATTGCATGAAGTTGTTCTGTTAAGTTGAAGGCTAATTCATGCTGCCAGTCAGTCATAGTTCTCCTTGAAAGAGGCAATTGTTCATATCTTGAAATGTTATGGGGGTCTAGGCATCCTACAACTTCAACAGTGCATTCTTTCACAGTTTCTATGTCATTGAATGGCTCCCCGTTTTTCCCGAGTATATAAGCTATTTTATAAGTAGCTTCAGTTGCATTATTTCCAGGTCTTATTGCTGCTTGAAAGAATTGTCTTTGCTTTGGCCTTTCATCTTTTAATTTCTGCAATACAACCTTTTGTGCCTCTCCCTCTAATTTAAAATATTTGTGGTCCTTATGAGTGTTATAATGCTGATGAGCATTGAATTTCTTTAATGTTGGTATTGCAGTATCACAAAGCAAGCAGATAATCTTATCTTTAGCAGAAACAAGATAATATTGCAATTCTAAGTCCTCATTTAAAAATCCATTTTATTCCTTCAGAGTTCTCGGTCTTCTTTGACATGATGGACTGTTAAGCAGACAAAATTTAAAAATATTGTCAAGCTGTGCAACTATTCACAAATTCCACTTCAAACAGAAACACAGTGCACCATTGTCAAAAGCTGATAACAGACTGGCGTACTTGACCCCCATAAACTCTCACCAACCAGCCTCATGCAGTGGTGGCACCAGTCAGGTGGGGGAAGTTACAACTAAATTGTGAGTGTAGTAGCTGTCAATTTAGCCTTTATGACTTACTAATGTTCTAAATGTGTTGGTCAATCTGGGAGATACATTTCTTTGAAACTTTTATTTTATTCTTTGGTATTTTAAATGCATTCATTTTAAAAATAAATAAAAATATGAAAGACAAACAAAAGTATATTAATAAAAATAAAAGGATTTTTTCTGTAAAATTTGGATTCAGTGAAAAGCCCTCACCTAAGAACCTAGAAAGCCACATGTGGCCTTAAGGCTGCAGGTTCTGCACCCCTGGGTTAGACAATGTGCAATCCCTTTCGTAAAGTTTAATGCTGAATGGCAGTACTATGTCCACAGGCCACCCGACAAGAAGGGAAAACTTACATAAATTTTGGGCTATTATATAGTCATTAAAATTATACCGATTGAACTTTTAAGAACAAATACAAGGGAATTTATATAAAGTTTAGTAAAAAAGCATTCGGAACATTGATATCATGTTATGTTATACGTTTTTCCTAAATTCATAGAAAAGAGATGAGCAGGAAACACCTACAAATATCAGTAGCAGTTCTCCTCAAGGTAGGAGGCTGTCTTGGTCTGTTTGGGCTGCTATAACACAGCACCATAGACAGGGTGGCTTATACACAACAGAAATTTGTTTCTCACCATTCTGGAGGCTGGAAGTCCAAGACCAAGTCACCAGCAAATTTGGTATCTGGTGAGGGCCTCCTTCTTGGTTCAGGAGCCTTCTGGGTGTGTCCTCGCATGGTGGGATGGGCCTCTTACATAGGGGCACCCACCACTTTTGTGAGACTCCCCCCATGACCTAATCACTTCCCAAAGGGCCCACCTCCTAATAGCATCACCTTGGGTGTTAGGATTCCAACATATGAGTTTTAGGGGGACACGAACATTTAGAACATAGAAGAGGTTTGCAAGCAATATTTTTCTAATTTATGCCTCTAAGTAGTTTCTGAATTTTCTCAGAAAATAAAATATTTGGAAAACCCTTTAATGGCTCTGATTCAGATCATACCCTCCATTTTGGTCCACCACAATCAGCACCCCCAACACCTATTCCTATCTCTCACCACCCTTTTTCCCTCTCCACGGTACACACAGGCCTGCATACACATACACATGTGCACATAGATAATCAGTGCCTCGGTCGCCATTCCATGATCGGCACTCTATCATGCTGCTTGTTTCTGATTCCCTGTCTTTGTGCCCTTGGTAATCTTTCCCTGACATCCAACCTCTGATCTCTAATAACTGAATCCCAACCACATGTCAGGGCCCATCAGAAGTACACACTCCTCCCCTGAGCTTTCCTCCATCCTTCCATCGAGAATGATTTAGCTACCTGTTCTGTAACTCCGCATCACTTCAAATCTCTTTTCCATCCCACATTGTATCCTATAGAGTGATTTGTGTGCATGTAGCTTTCCTCCATGAAAACCTGACCTTCTCCGTGACGGGAACTCTCATCCTTGTATCTCTGCATACGCTCCCTTCCCCCAATCCCTGGCACCTAGCATCTGCAATATAATAGGCATGCAACCAATATTTACTGAATTGATTTGAAAATATCCCCCAAGGAACAATAAGTGTGATTTCCTTCTTTCTGCTTGGCTCCTGGGCTCTTGAGTGAGGAACATGTGACCTCCGCAGGAAAATGAATGGGAAATAAAGTGTCTTTGAAGAAAGACAAAGCCCAATCACATTAAGAATTTGAAGGAAGAGAGTTAAAAAAAAAAAAAAAAAAACAGTGTGTTTCTGTTCCATAAGCTGCCCACTGTGGGGCAGAGAGATTCTCGAAGACAGACCAAGGTCTGGGGAAGGGGCCAGGAGCAGGAATATGTCTCTTCACCTGAGGATAGCAGGGTAAGGAATGTGCATTCAAAGCTTCTTCATCATAGTGTGACGCATGAAGTGGAAAAAAAATGAGTAAGAGGCAGAAGGAGAGAGGCATCTGTAGTGTTTTAGGAGACAACCAAGTCACTGAGAAGATGAAGAAGGAAATACTGTGGGCACTGGGCCCTGAGTTAACACATGCGCGTGACGACAGCCCATTGACAGCAGACCCCAGGGTGCAGAATGAAATGTATCATTGGATCCAGAATCCTCCTCTCCTAACCAGTATGATTTTAATCAGAATTTCTGGCAAAGTATTTAAATTCAAATACTTAGTTTGCCTTTCCCACAACCATTTCCTAATCTGGTTTCTTCACAATCAGATTTTAAGCAACCTGTAGACAATGAGTTTGCTAAGATTTTAACTGGGAAAACTGCATGAGCAATTTTTTTCACCTACTATTTAAGGCATACGGGGACTAGGTCCTAACAGCAATATCTTCCATTGCCATGTAGCTGGTACGGGGGAGTCTATTTAACCACACAAACATTTTCCTAGAAAGCTACAGTTTTAATACGGAATAATTCAACGTATTCATTATCGCCTATTTACACTCATGTAAACCGATGCTCTCAGAGTAACCAAATTTTAAAATGTTAATATAAACTTTATGCCTCCTTTAATTGCAATAGACACATTCCTAAGTAACTTAATTCCAACAAGACCCCTTACCAATAAACAAAAAACACATTTTTGGCAGCTTCCCTACACAATACAAAGTGAGGAGAAAAGTATATGGTTTCCACGGTGAGGACCAGCAAGTTGCCTTGTACCCTCATATTTTGAGGCCAAAGTTGTAGATGCAAACTCTGGTTCAAGGCCAATCACATATTAGTTCACAGAACATCTAGAGACTGAGGGAGGGTTTGAACTTGTCTACCTATGCGCTTGTGGGTCACATGTGGAAAGGAACAAAGAAGATCAAACCATCAGGGATATTTAAGTGCTGACCTCTCCAGAACTCATTTTCATCATATTAGAGGAGGAAGGTTCCAGACCGTTTTCATGAAGGCAAGTTTCAGAAGCAACAGGCTCCCCTCAGCCCAGATGGGCCCCAGATAGCCTGCAGTGGAGCAGGCCTTGTCAGCAACTCCGTCGTCCCTGGGAATCGCCAAGCTCGGACCGAGGTGGCTGGCATTAATTTGGATCACTTAAAAAATATGCAATTTCAGAGGAATTTGTTTTTATTAACTAGTTGGATAATTTGATGTGACATGATTGTGTTCCCACACAGAAAACTGAGAGAAATTCTTGCTGTCAACTGAAGAGACTGTTTGACTTTTTATTACAATGATTTTTCCTTCTCAAAAGCTAAAAATCTTTCAAATGTACTTCTGTGTGTACATGTTCCAATTTAGGCTTTAGTTCACTAACTACCAGTTACCATAAAAATTGCTTTCCTCCTTCCCAACCTTGATAGAAATGTCATTGAGCCCATCCTCACTCAAATGCCATTCACACTATTGACTTTATAGAGGACAGACATCTTGAAAAGTATAGGGCTCTGTTAATATTTAGTATGTTAGTCAGCATTTCTGGTATAGTATTTACACTGCAACAGGCGGTTTCATTCTCACAATACCAATGTAATTTAAGTGTTTTGTTTTTGGTTTGGGGTTTTGTTTTGTTTTCGTTTTTGTTTTGCTTTGGGTCCCAAAGCTACCACATTCCTTTCCCCACTCCACCCCCCCCCACCCCCACCCCCCCGCGAAAGTGTATATGAAAAATACCAGACAGGTGTTGGCCACTTGGAAATTCATCTGCTTCAACATGCACTTGACTTACATGGGCAAATCAACTTTTAATCAGTGGGTGCTTGCTTTGGTAAGTTTGTGTGGCACAGTTCTCTTTCCATATTTATCTTGGGAATGGTTTCCTCTGCCCCTGTTTTGGGAAGAAATTGAATCCTT
>RJWJ010037396.1:0-15579 GCA_004363605.1 Indri indri | reverse complement strand
AAATAATCATGCTTATACAAATAAGAAAAGCAGTACTTCTGGACTTTCCAGAGGGGAAAAAACCTTATTACTTGGCTTGCTTCCATACTGTTAATTTAGGTCCAAGGATATGGGTGAGATGTGCTAAGAACTGGGAGGAGGCCTTGACTGTGGTCCCTCACCCCGGACACCAGTCCAGCTCACCCTCACTCCAGCTTCCAGTTGAACCAGATGTTTGTGGGTGGCTCAGCAAGGCTGTATGGGGAATGAGAAATGGGTTGGGGAGGAGGTCTATGCAGAAGACATGTGGACTTAACCCCACCTTGACCAGGGTATTTACAGCAGCCACCCACCCCCCAGGGTGTCTTTCAGACCAGAAATGGTCTGTCTCACATGTCATTGCATCCTGTATCTTCCTCCAACCAGATACTTGCTGCCTGCAGCCTAAACCTATAGGATAAGCCATAGCCTGCTGTGTGGCTGGCCTGTCACAGAATCTAAAACATCAAGTCAAGTTCACAAGCATTTGCCTTCTGCTCTCCAAGTACCCCGGGCTCTCCTTAAAAGCTGTGGAGGTGTGGCCGGGCGTGGTGGCTCACACCTGTAATCCTAGCACTCTGGAAGGCCGAGGCAGGAGGATCACTTGAAGTCAGGAGTTCAAGACCAGCCTGAGCAAGAGTGAGACCCCCGTCTCTACTAAAAATAGAAAAAATTAGCCAGGCGTGGTGGTGCACACATGTAGTCCCAGCTACTCAAGAGTCTGAGGCAGGAGGCTCGCTTGAGCCCAGGAGTTTGAGGTTGCTGTGAGCTAGGTTGATGCCATGGCACTCTAGCCCAGGCAACAGAGTAAGAGTCTGTCCCAAAAAAAAAAAAAAAAAAAAAAGAGAGAGCTGTGGAGGTGCGGTGTGTTACCTCCTGGAGGTGCAGACTAGTTGACTTCCCAGCCCATTGGAAAGACTACCTTCTTCAAGTTGTATTTGCGAACTTGGTCAGATCCAGAGAGGATTCTTGGCTTTCTCCACTCAAAACGTCTGACCCTTTCCATTTAGTGGCAGATCATTTCTTTCTTTCAGGCCAAGCACACATAGTACAAAGAAAGGGAGAACTGTTCTCAGGGAGAGAACTTGGCTCCAAATCAGGAATAGAATAGCCCCTATAGGGTCTATTTTAGTCTTTGGCTCAGATTCAGGAATTGGAACCCAAGCCTTTTGAACATTTTAATGCAGAGGATTAAAAAACATTATGTAAGTAATTCACAAATATATTCCTCTTGCAAAACATTCAAATGTTATAAATAAAGCTAAAGTTCTCCTGATGACTCCCTCTCCTGCCCTACCCCTCTCTAAGTAGCCACTAGTTTCAGCCAGGTCAGTACCCTTCTGGAGCTGGCTGCCTTTACATACCATTAGAACGTGCAGAATATTTTCTTTTCCATAAATTCTACCACTTTGTGCTTGTTGTTCTGCAAATCGCCTTTTTGTCACAATGATTCACCTGGATGTCTTTCTATTTCAGGACCATCTCCTTTCTTTTTAACTTACCACAGTTTATTTAACCTTTCCCCTACCAACAGATATTTAGGTAATTTCCAGCTGATTTGTTAAATATTTATAAACAATGCATTAGTAGACATTCTTGAATTTATTTCTTTAGGGAAGACACCAAGTAGTGGAATTTCTGAGCCATAGAGCATTTTTTTTTTATAAAAGTAGACATTGCCAATTTTCTCTCTAAAATAGCTGTACCCATTTACTCATACATAGATGATTGGAATCTGGCTTCCTTATGAAGTGAGATGCCTTCACAGTTTGTCATTCTTCCTGACATGTCTTTCCTTTTGGACCTGAGATGCGTGGGTGGAATTGTATCACTCAATCGAGGAAAGGGGGCTGTATCACAGTTGGGGCTCGCAGGCACTTCTGCTTTCTTCCCAGACCAGCTGCTTGCCTGCCACCAGCTCCATTCTGTCTTGCAGAACGGGTGCCACTTGGGTGTCTGCTCCTAACAGCCATGCCACCCTTTGCACCCTTTGCAGTTATGAAGCAGACAGAGCTCAGAGAGGGGCTCTGCTATCCTCTGCCCTGGCTCGGAGAGCTGCAAAGAAGGAGGAGAAGAGCGTATTGAGAGTGAGCTGCTGAGGACTGGCGCATTTCAGCACTTGTTTTTCCACAATAAGTCATATACTTTTGTTTTTTTGGACAAAGGTTTTAAAAATTATTATTTTTTATATAGTATTTACATGATTCAAAAATCAAACTATATAAAAAGTGTATGTAGAAATGTTTTGCTCCCACTCCATCCCCATATATCTTATTCCCCAGCCTCCCACAACTACTTTATTCATTTCTTATGTATCTTCCAGAATTTTTCAAATCACATTCAAGCACAGTGGAATGCATTGCCTTTTCACCTCTGCCCTTTGTTGTACAAAAGTTAGCACACCATAAACACGGTTTGCATCTTGCTCTTTTTCAGTTATCTACTACCTTGGAGAGAACCTTACAGTGGTGCAGAGAGTGCTCTCTCTTTCTTTTTTTTATAGCTACATAGTATTCCGTGTCCCATAATTCATGTAGCCAGTCTCCTGGTGGTAGACGCTTGGCTTATGCACAACTTTTCCTATTACAAATGATGTCATGAATAATTTTGATTATTTGTCATTTTACATGGGTTATGTCCATCTGTAGGATAAATCCCCAGAAGTGAAATTTCTGGGCCAGAGGGGAAGTGCACTTGTGATTTTCAGAGTTATTATTAAATTTTCCTCTATAGGGGTCATGCCAATTTATACTCTCATGTGTAATGTTTATCAGTGAGGGTTTCCCCACAGTTCACCAACAGGGTGTGTGTTAAACTTTTGATTTTTGTCAATCTGATAGGAGAACATTGGTACCTCAAAGTGCTTTTAATTTGACTTTCTTATTACCGGTGATGTCAAGCATCTTTTTGCTCTGTCCAAGATCTAATAGTATTCTCTTTCCTGTGATCAGCTTGTTAAATCCCTTGCTTATTGTTTGTTGGACTTTTGTTCTTGTTTTTTCTAATGTTTTCAGGGAGCTCTTCATATGTTGAACAAATGATCCCTTTATCTGGGATATAGTAAATATTTTTGCCCTGGTCTATTTTGTGTTTTGACTTTGCTTCTGGTGACTTCAGCAATCCTGAAAGTTCACTTTTTGCATCATTCATTCATACACCCCCATGCCTTTGTTCATGCTGGTCCCTCTATCTGGAGTGCCCTTTCTTTTCTTTTCTATCTGGAGAGCATCTGTTCATCCCTTTAGGCCTTATTCATGTGTCACTCTCCTTGTCCCTCTGTCCTTCTCAGCAGATCTCCTCCCTCCTTCCTGGCCACTCTTTTGGTGTTTATTTTACTCTTGTCGTGTTGCCTTATTTTTGCTTGCACATATATCTTCCTCTCCCACCTAACCAGAAACTTCTTAGCTTTCCTGTCTCTGTACTCCATCCCCAAGTGCAGAGCTTTTGCTCAACAGATATTTGTTAAATACATGGATAGAGAAATCACTGGCAGGTGTTGCCACCACCTTGCTCCATATAATGCTTCAGCTGGCCCTGTTTTCCAGATGTGCACTGAATATCCTTTTGGTGAAAAACAGAAATAAAGAGGGTGGGTCGGGAGGCTTGTCTTTGGTGGTCAGGGATATTTCTCGGTATTTTGCAGCACGCAGCAATGCGGAGTAGGCTATGGCCTCCCGAAGAGCACACTCACAACCCCATTTATCTTTATCTTTTGATATTAAATCCAAGACGAGTCAATCATCAGCATAGACGAAATTTTTTTTTTCTGTGAACTTTATTTAAGAACCATTGAAACACTCTGAACATATTTCCTCATTTATAAATATTTCCATTTAAATAATGTGAGCTTATGTATTTTCAGTCTTAGCAAAAGGACTACATTTAAAGGTAGCACACCAATCCAAATTAAATTGACTCCACAGGTATTAAAAACTGGGCTCTTTCACAGACATTGCTACTTCTTGGGCCCTCTTAAATTAAGTTAGACAGACCAATCAAATAAACAAATAAATAAATAAATAGTTAAGTGGTTGCTCATCAGAAGCAAGGAACAAAGGACAGAGGGTTTCCCTGAACCACGTGTGCCATGGTTTCTGTCAGGCTGGCTTTGAGTGGGTTGGAGAGGTAAGGGTTGGCCCTGGGAAGAGAGAGCTGATTGTCCAGGCAGGTGGGCAGGAGCTCTCCTTATTACTTCCCCAGGGAAGGCAGCTAGGCAGTGGCGCAGACAACGGCAAAGCCGAGCCTGCAGCCCACTCAAAACCCTTCCTGTCCCTTTCCGTCGGCCTGCATTCGGCACACGCGGACCCTCTGGCTGCAGCTCCCTTTAGGAAGACAAGAAGTTCACGGTGAAGTCAATTATACCCTGGCCGCCTTTGGTGTTTCCCAGGAAGATGGGCATGTTTTGCGCCTGAGAGGTGCTGATGTACCAGTTGGGGAACTGGGCAGACTCAAATTCCAGCTTGTTTTTGATTTCTATCTTGTTGAAGACAAATCGCTTTTCCATCTTCCTCTTTGGGTAACTTTTGGGGTCCACACTCTGCAGCAAAAGAGAAATAAGACTTTTTGTGAGGGAAGGGGCAAAGACACTACCGTGAGGACATTCTCTGGGTTGGCTGGAGAGGAAGTGGCTGAGTAGGCTACAGGACAGGAACCAGACTCCTGAGTTATCTCTGGGACCTGCATTTCTGTGTGGTTCCTGAAAGAGCCCTTCTTCTTTTCTAAAACTTAGTTCCAAATGCTTGGAGCATAATGTAGGTGAGAATTTTTAAAAAGTGAAAATGAGGCTAGAACTTCTTGCAGTACCTAGTTTCCAGGGGCTTCTTCCTTATGGCCTGGCTAGAATGACATTAACTTGGAAATGAAGCTTTTGCTGGGAAAGCTGGAGTTGGTGGTGGTGGTGGGGGCGATTTGGGGAGTGTAGTGGTGATGATGATAAGTCTCTTCAATCGATTGGTTCCTCAAAGTGTCATCTATCAAATGAGAGCAACTCTAACAATGCATAATCTGTTGGGGTGGTAACAGGGGCAGGACACAATAACATCAGCAAAATGATTTAATTTTCTACAGTGGGATTGAAGATTGCATACATTTAAAACTTATGTTAAATTTATTTACATTGATGCAACATATTTAAGAAGAACTGCTCCTAGATTTTCGGGGGTGGGGTGGGGGCCAGAAGAAGTGATAATAGGAGGCTGCGAAGAGCTTCAGTCCCTGACACTCACCTCCAGCTGCAGGGTGGGCCTCTCATCCTTCATCACACAGGACAGGTACAGATTCTTTTCCTTTAGGCCCAAGGCCACAGGTATTTTGTCACTATTTTCTTCTCCTTGCACAAAACTCATGGAGAACACCACTAAAGAAAGGAGTGGGGTCTGTGGTTAGGGACATAGCAGTGCAGAGCCAACCCAACCCCTGGACCCCATGGGCAGGACCCGTACAATTTAGCATCCTCTGTGGGAACGCACAGCGAGGTTCCTTTGGCCTGACAGATGGGATAACTTGGCTCCTCACAGACAATAGTAGGGTCAATTTGTTGATTCAGGGTTTCCCGAGAAAAGGTCCAAGGGTTTCTCAGGTCCTCATAGCAGTGGCCATGAAGAATAAAGGAGGGCCTACATTTTAAATGCTGAAGGAAGCCACCTTGTCAGGGACTGGCTGTGTGCCCCTCTGCATGAGCAGAACAATTTGATCAATGTGGAAAGCAAGGGAAGAGGTGAGCGGAGCTTCTGCAAGAAAGCAGGCACCCAGCTGTTTTAGGACCATGGAGCAGCCGGTGGGAAGAACTGGGAGAGGAGAGGCTTGGCTGGGAAAAGTGGCTCCAAAGAGAGACACTCAATTTTGATCTTTCTTAGTCACAGCGGTCTCAATTGGAGGCCCTGGGGCCACTGTCGCTGTCCAGTTCTAAAGAAACAGGATTCTCTTGGCCTGGGTGACAGCAGGAAGCTTTCCCCAGTGATGCCGCCCTCCAATGTTGCTGCTCCCTTGCCCACCCTCACCCTGCACATGGGCTCCAGCCGCAGTGGCATGGAGCCAGGCAGATCCCCACAGCTAATGATGGGTTCACCACACTGGAAACATCTGCCAGTTACAGCAGAAAGATATAAGCTCCTCCTGGTCAGTAAAATTTCCCCGCAAGGCACCATCTGGAATTGGGGGGAAGGACGTTGGGGGAAGTGGGCAGGGCTGGGTCCAGGGACGGACACGTTATCACTTCACCACTGCGGTTTCCACCTCAGACAGAACCCACAGGCAGTTAGGGCATGCCCATCAAATGGCTGCGTATCCCGGAAGCGTTGACGTTGCACTATGCCTAAGTGACTCAGCTGGATGTGGTCCTGGCAGTGCCCGAGCCGTCTAACTTCTCGGACTCACACCTCTTGCCAAAAAAAGCACATACCCACACAATCTAACTGGTGTCATTGTTAGGACCAAAACAGAAGTGTATATATTTTTTTTATATGTTTCTTTTCTTTTAGGTTGATCATTTGCCTTAATGTTCTACTTTGCTCAAAACACGGAGAATTAGCAATCTGCCAGGAGGCCAGAAAGGGAAACCAAGAAGTCTCCAGTTACCTTGTTGGTTCAGATCTTGTCCCTGGAGGTGGAGGGCTTTCAGCTGATATGGGCCAGACATCACCAGGCATTTTTGTTGTGCGTCCTGGAGTGTGCAGTTCAGTGATCGCACAGGCGCGTCACACACAAAGCCGTCGTCCCATGCGTTGAAGATGATGGGTTCTGAAATGTGCAGCACATATACTGTTTAGGCATAAAATCAGGAGGGCAGGCCTAGTGATGTGAGGCAGCAGAATTTGGTTTCTTGGAGGACATTTGAGCATGTCCAGTCAGAGCCGGATTACAACATCGGTGGGGAGGAAATTGGGAGTGGGGTGGGTAAGAGTGCTGTGTCTGGCACCGTAAGACGTGGATTCAAGCTTTGGCTCGCTGTGGATTAGCAACAGAGCTACTCATGTGAAGTAGCAGTAACACCAGCCCAACAGGGAGGTTGGGAGGCTTGCAGGGAACAATGTAAGTGAAAGCACTCTGAGAATGGTGAGGAAGTTGCAAATGTCAATAGTTATGGAGTTCTTCTTTTAAGAATAGTTGCAACTAAAGAGGTGATTGATTTGGTTTCTAAGCTTCTTTGTTTTCTTCTCATTGCTGGGCCTTCTACCTTTAAAGGGCTTCGGCTCTGGGGCAGTTTAGCTGACCGTTGCCTGCTGGCCCCTGAGAAGCATGTAAGCAGAGATCTGCCTCCTGCTCAGCTGTCGCTAAGTACCTTCTTCAAAGATGAGGGGAAAGAAGGTGCTCAGGTCATTCTCCTGGAAGGCCTTGGGGCAGAGAACTGGCTTGTTCCTCAGCTTCTCCACAGCCACGATGACCGACACGACCTGCCTGAAACTCTTGTTGTAGTGCTGGTGGGAGACGTGTAGCTGGATGCCGCCATCCGAAAGGCAGAGGTCCGGGTCTTGGAAGGAGCACTGTGGAGAAGGCAAGGGGCGAGTGTGGTGAGGTGGTCCAGCCCGCAAGCTCCCACTTCGACATCAGAGAGGAGGACGGGGCCTCAGAGATAACCCAGCTCCTGACCGTAATCCTTGTCTCTCTGAAGCTCAGAGAGGTAAAGTGGCTTTCCCAAAGGCACATGGCAAGTGAGAGGCAGACTCCAAACCAGAATGTGGGCTTTCCAACACCTTATATTCTATTCTTTTAGAATAAATCCCATTTCTACCTTGTTTATCTTTTCTATACATGCCCCACCTACACCATACACTTATACCGTCTTATGCTTTATGTCTTTTTGTGTCACTAATGCTCTAATAATTTGAGGTCAAACAGCAAGTGTTCTTTCAAATCTCAATTCATCTTTTTGTTTACATCATCTGTGTCTTCTTGTCATAAGCTACTCCCCAGGGAGCAAACTACTATCCTGCCCTCAAGGGGGTAGACGTATATTAATTCTTAAGGTCATCTTCTCTGGTTTTAGAATTTAACTCAAGTGGTTAGTTTAGGCTGAACTCATCCCCTAAAAGGAGAATCAAACTTGTGTTGAAGATTCAGCTGACTTCCTAGAGTGAAACAGCAAATGTTATCACCCCCACCCCCCAACATGGCCGCCATCACCAGGGTTAGTGAGTGGCTATGGTGGTTTGGAGGCCAGGTCAGCAGGTGATGCAGCCCATATCTGTCTCCCTGGAAGAAGGGAAAGCCATTCCATCACAAAATACCATAGGGACAAAGTGGCCCAGAACCCTTTTCTTTGAGCTTTTCCTATGTCAGAGCCCTTCCGTGGGTTGGGAGCTATGCCCGTCGTCTTACCTTCATCTGTCTGGGGCCATCGACTTCAAAGAACAGGTCATCCTCATTGCCACTGTAATAAAAACAGAGACATGGCTCAATTATGTCTCCTAAACAGGGTTATTTTTCCTCCCCTGCATACACATCTTCACTGTTAATAGAAAGCTACAAATAGCATGTCACTCAAATCTGCCTGAAGACTTCTGGCAAGTTCTAGGTGATACATGGAAGCAGACTCTGAGCTTGGCAGGTAGGCACCACAGGTGCTCCCTGTTGGATCCTGAGACCTACCCTCCAGCCCAGCGGAGTCTGCTAAAACCTGAGCTCTCCCTCTCCTGCAAGCCAAACTTTGCCAAAGGGTTCCATGTATTGTCCACTTGGGATCTTTTCTTCCCGTTTGCCATCTGCAGGATGTCCCTGCAGAACAGCATCAAGATGGCCTCCGGGTCCCATGGCTGGACTTGTAGTGGGAAATCTTCGAACTAGTGTACTTGGAAGCCTGTTTGCCACTGAAAGAGGCAGTTTGGGGGACAGGTCTGGTGTGCAAGCATGGATAACTCTCCACTCTTGAAAGAGGATCCCTGCCCACATTGCGGGTCATAGTCCCCCCACTGACCTGTAGTAAGCCATCATTTCACTGGCGGGTTCAGGTACTGCTGCCATGGCTGCTTCAGACACCTGTAAAGGGGAGAAAATGAGTGACCCCTTGTAGTGCCAGTCCCCATGAAGACTACTTCTCTACCTGTGAGTTTCCCATAGCATTTAATACCTGGCATGCATGCAAAGAACTGATCTCTGGATGAATGAATGAATGCATGAAAGAGAGGTTCTTTGGGTCTAGAGAAAAAGCATTTGCCAAACCAAACCCAAACCAGAAGCATATTTGCTAGGAGACCTGAAGCAGAGAGCTTGACACTGATCTCTCAGATGTCAGCTGCTAGATAAGTAGTATTCACTCCCAGAATATTTAAAAAGTCATAGCATTACTACACTTAGCATTTTTGCAAAAAGTCCTGCCCTCAGGCAGAGAGGGAGGGAGAGATGAAGAGAGAGAAGAGAAGAGAGAGAGAGAGAGAGGCAAATAGAGAGAGAGAGAGGCTCCCTTAGGACCTCGCTGTAAGAAGAGCTAGTTAAAGTCATACTTCAGCAAAGAAGACTGGCTGGAGAGAATCCCAGAGTGGCCTGTTGTGCCTTCTGCCTCGAAGAGGTTTGCTGCTTGCCAGTTTCATCCTCACTGTTTTATGGCCTTCAAAAGCAGAAGTGGAGAGCTGAGAAATTTCCCCTTTGAGGAACTGATTTCACAACCAAGTCAAAAAAAAAAAAAAGAGGATTGGTGGGAACTTTTAGGGAAGGGGCTGATAAATAATTCTCTAGTTCGTGGAAGGGCAGGAGTAGCAAACTATGACACATTTTGCAAATGTGTCATCATGCAAATATGCATTGTTTTTCTGATAACCACTGTGCAGTTGATGTCGATATTAAAATGCTGGATTTTCCTGGGTTAGAAGAATGCGTAAATTTAGACGATCTGGGACAAAGTGGAGGATGCACAGATCTACACACACAAACACATTCCTTCACTCATCTCCTTGTACTTAAGTTTGGGAACCTTCCTACCTGGATAAATGGGTATAATGAAGTGACAATGGCCCTCCCTGTCTGGGGTGAGGACCCTGTTTCCTACCTTAGGAGCTCTTTGTTGACTACAGGAGCCTCTGGGGAAACACTTGACCTCCCTTGGATGGGGCAGGTGACATACAGGTGTGCAGGCTCCTGACAGAGCTGGGGGAACCCTAGAGACAAGCTCATGCAACCCTGTAAGACCAGAGCTGTTGCCCTGGCTAATCGCATGGTGAAACCATATCAATGCTAGGTGACCAGTGAAACAGCCTGAATTAAGTCATACTTTGAAAAGGTGATAAATAAGTCAAGCATTCATGACACGATCCCTTTTTGAAATACAGAGGAGATAATCTCTGCCTAAAATAATGTTTCAGTAAACTCTGAAAAGTGGAATATTGTTTCTATAAGAATATCCAGCTAAGACTATATCTTTTGGTGACACCGAGAGTTATCAGATTCTGTTTAACCCAGAGGCTAGCAGAGTGCCTGCTCTGGGTACCACTTCAGGGTAGCCCTCCATTTGTAGAATGAAGGAGCGAGCAGGTTATAAATGGTACACAGAGTCTAGGAACACCTTCCCTGGCCCCTTTGGCACATCTACATTAGAGCACTTGTTACAGCACTGAATTGAAATCTTGCTGAATTTTCTGGTTCCCCCAGGAGGCTGCAAACTCTTTTTCTGAGCCAAGTCTAGCACAGTGTCTGGCATGTAAATTCAGGCAGTAGGGTTTGCTGCCTGAATGGGTGAGTGGGAATTTGGCAGCATTTTCATTCAAATAAGCATGCTTGCTGTGCTCGTTCTGTATGATCCCAGGGAGAGACCCCCTGTGAGAGTGTTTGAGAGGGAGGAGTCCGGCATGAGGGGAGTGGGCTCTGCTGCAGGGCAGGGGCAGCTTCGTGGGCTTGCTCACCAAGCAGTCTTTTGATTCTTAGTTTGGCAACCAGTACCTTGATACCAGGAAGGTGGACACAAGAATTCCATCTTTGGTAAGTTACATTTTCCACAGGCAATCTAAAAGCTGTTCAGTGCATGAGTTTCTTGTGAGTTTGGTAAGCAACAATCAGTTCCCAACTCTGAGCCTTTACAAAATTTGGTGTCTGGTCCTGTAAAAGCCCCATTTGGGTGGCCTAGGGGACTCCTCTGTTTTGCCTCTGTAGGATCCACTTTGCAAATTAACTACTGGGCCCCAAGCCCCACTGTAGGAACCGCCATGCTCCTCAGAGTCTATGCTGCAGCCAGCAAGGCCTGGTGGTCTGGTGACTCTGTGGGCTCTCCTGACAGGGAACACAGAGATGCCTTCCATCTGCTGGGGGGATTACAAGCTGCACAAAGGGGCATGAAAGCCAGTGACAGGGAGCTATGTAAGGGACATGAGTGTCAGCTCTGAGTTAAGCCATTCTCCTCTGGGGCTTGGGAAATAGGTGAGTAACCTAGAGTTATTTCCACTTCTCCATCTTCTAATCGTAGTATTCCAGTACCTCAGAATCTGCCCGCTGAAAGGAGCCCTAATACTTGTCTGGTGGGATCTAGTGGGACCATAGAGATGAAGACAAGGATAGCTGTTTGAATGCAAATAGCAGATGGAGAAACCAAGACCAGGAGGGGTGAAGTGATCCATCCAATGTCACAGAGTGGTTGAAGTGATGCTAGTATCCAGTTTGCATGAGCCCCTGATTCCTTCTTCTCCAAGGAACTTTTGGAACCATGAGGTAATGTCCCTTGATATAACAGTCTCTACAGTTCTGCGATGTCTCGTCCTGGCCCTGTAGCCTGGACCCCAAACCTGCCACCACCCTGTCCATCTCAGGAAGTGAAACCTCTTGTGTCAAGCAGGCAAGTTGTGCAAGGTCTGCATGAAACCCTGTCTTTCTAAGGGGACTGCTCAGGCCACAGCACTTCCTTCCAGTCCCCAGTGAGCGGAAAATATCTCACTACAGAAATAGTTGCATTAAGGGTGGGAGCAGAAGAGTGATGACGATGTAGATGGTGATGTAGCCCCAAGGAAATGGACAGAAGTGGGGAGGTGGCAATGCCACGATGCCATGGGAAGCTCCAGCTTTTGGGGAATTCTTCAGCTCTTGAGTCACCCAAACCCTTCTCAGTTGCAAGTTCCTTTTCTACCTAGCAGCTCTTTCCTCCAAGACAGGAGATTGGCATTTACTCAAAGCAGCAAGCGCCCTGGTACCATATTGTCTCTGATCTTGGGCTTCCTAGCCTGTTACAAGGTTGACCTCACCCGAATGGTCTTTGACCATTTTGAACAAGAAGACAAGCAAAATAATCATGGGTTAGTTCTTATATTATTGTGTGTACATGTAGTGATGTATGCTGTCTGCAGTGGACTATTCCTTCCTTGGTCATCCTCTTGCACAGAACGGAGCTAAGCAATGACTGTCCCTACCATTTCCCCAAGCCCCTTCTCAGTCTTGGCATCGACTTCCTAGCATTGTACTTGAGAGTCTGTCATTTTTCTTCCATCATTTTCGTGGGTCTCTTTGGTATCTGAAAGTATAGACAATGTCCTGTGTACCCACACCTGTCTCTGTGGATAATTTCTCTCCTTTTCTTTCTGCTTCTGGGATTATTTGGGCAATATGACTTTCAGTTTTGAGACCTCTGCCTTTCGTCTTATGGCATCAGCTCCAATGGGCCTGTTCCCCTTCTTGGATCCAGGTACTGAGAGAGGGAACAGGCAGAATCCAGGGACATTCCATTCTCCTCCCTGATCTAGAACAAAGAGAGCTTAGATATATGAGCAGGTGTCTGGGTCTGGTTAGGTATACAGTCTCTAATGGCTTTTCCCTACTGGCTGAATTATTATTCTACCTCTGAGAGGCCAATAAAACCTTGTTCTTTCTTTGGATCTATCAGAAACAGCTGCTGGGTGGGTAAGCTAGATAGCAGGACTTTCCTATTCTGCCGCTGGGTGGGTAAGGTAGACAGCAGGGCTTTCCTATTCTGTCTTTTCTCACATGTAAGGGGTATAAGGGAGTGAACTACGAATAAAGAAGGCTCTCGTACCACTTGTCTCAAGGTTCTGGAAACATTTTCTATAAAGGGCCAGATAGTAAATGTTTCAGGTGCAACCACTCAACTCTGTGTTGTTTCAGAAACACAGTTATAGACCAGGTGTAAATGAATGGGCTGGGCTGGATTTGTCCTGCAGGTCATAGGTTGCAGGCCCCTGTCTTATAACATTGTATTATACCATTTTTCTTACATACAAATTTAACAACAATACTTTTTAAAAGGTTTTCTTTATTGAGCACCTCGTAAGTGCCAGGTACTTTTTTCTCATTATCTTATTTAGTCTTCGCAATAATCTTTAAGGTAGATAGTATTGACCCACTCCACCTATGAGGAAACTGAGGCCAGGAGAAGTAACTTACCTAAGACACACAAATAGTAAATATTGGAAGCACAACTCAAACATGGGTTAGTTGAACCCAAACCAGATCTTTCGTTCTCACGTTTAAATGTTACAAACATCTGTTGCCCTTGTCTCCTCCTGCCCACACGGTGCCCGTCTGTGGACCCCTTTCTCAATGATCTGATTATATTCTAAATTACGTTGGCTTGGCAGATTCACATATCTCAGCAACTCTATCCCTACGTGTTTCCACACTGTCCTTTTAGGATTAGGGTACACTCTGCTCCCTTGCCCTCCCTCCTTTCTCCTCCTTGCATGACATACTTGTGAGTCTGCTTCTTTCTCCTTCTTTCAGGGTAGCACTGGGACTTTCCAAATCAGGGCTTTTAGTTCTCTCTCTCCCCTTCTCTGAGTTCCTTCCTTATGCCTGTTCACTTTCTCACCTGCAGCTGGCAGCTCTGTTGCTGGATTTCTTTTGTCCTTTTATTCTTCTTTAAGACTTTGTTCTAGAACTGTCAAAAGAAATCCCATTAGTGTTTCTAACCTTGGAATTGTGTGCTTATGATGTGAAAAAATACTCCTCTCCTAAAATCTGTGACAAAATATTCTCTCTTGAAACGTCTATGGTGTCTCTATTCTACTCCCTGGTTATTACATAATCAAAGGTGATTTGGCATTTCCTTCTAGGCCTTTGTGAATTTCACTTCTTCAGTCACTTCCTCCTTGTTGGCTAGAACTGAGTTTTTAATCTGCTGGGAGAGGAAGTTCTCGGCAAGGCTGCTCAAGATTTGATGGGTGCGAATGTTTATAGCAGCACAATTCACAATTGCAAAGACGTGGAAACAACCCAAGTGTCCATCAATACATGAGTGGATTAATAAAATGTGTTATATGTATACCATGGAATACTATTCAGCTATAAGAAACAATGGTGATATAGCACCTCTTGTATACTCCTGGATAGAGCTGGAACGTATTCTACTAAGTGAAGTATCCCAAGAAAGGAAAAACAAGCACCACATGTACTCACCATCAAATTGGTATTAACTGATCAACACATAAGTGTACACATAAGAATAACATCTATTGGATGTCGAGTGGGGGTGGGAGTGGGAGGAGGGGACTGGTATACGCATACAGAAAGAGTGCAATGCGCACCATCCGAGAGATGGACATGCTTGAAACTCGGACTCGGGGGGGAGGGGGGGGTAAGGGCAACATATGTAACCTAAACATCTGTACCCCCATAATATGCTGAAATTAAAAAAAAAAAGATTTGATGGGTGCATTCGTTGGCCAAGTTCAGGACCCAGACTCTCTACCTGGTTGATCTCCCCTAATTACTGAGCAATGTAAAATAAGGACGTTTGACTGTGTAAAGGTGTTAAACTTCTGTGTAAAGGCAAAACTTCAATGCCATGGATAGTTAGTCCAGAATTTGCCAACCTATGATTTGAGGTTCCTTTTCTTCCCTGATGCTTGAGGGTTGGAAAATTACCAACATCTCATGAAGAGTCTATGAGACTATCACGCAGGGCCAAATAGGCTTGAAAGGAGAAGTGTTTGGTGTGATAGTTCCAGAAAGGATCTATGGAAGTTAACTGATGATGTGTGCTCAATTGGAGCAGGCCCTGTGACTTGTTCATGTGTCCCCAGGCTAGTCTGGGTGATTAAAATTGTTGCGTGGAGACTGATCAAATGAGCCACCTCCTTGCAAGTCCTCACTTGCTAGTTCTTGCTGGCTCCTGTCTTAGGTTTTATTCCCTGTTCTCCAAAGAATGTGAACCCTGGAAAGTATTTTAGAGTTGTTCAGTTCAGTGCCTTTGGGTGGGAGGATCACATCCTGAGGTCCTGCCTGGTAGATTGTTCTGCTCTAGCTGACTGGGCAAGTTTCCCTGCCTTCTCTTCTCTCCTCTCATTTCTGCATGGGACTTCCTTCCAAAATTGCTTGTTCAGTCAAGAGAATGATCCTCCCCAGCAGAGTCCTGCTCCACAGGGGCTTAAAGGCATTTGAGACCTCCGGCTCATCTCTCTGACAGAGCTCCTAAGGTCAGGTTCTAGCTGAGGGACGAGGCTTGCCGGCACATCAGGTAGGTCTGAGACCCCAGTGCAGATGCCCGACTTCCAGCTTGAGTTCTTCCTGCCCATGTTGGGTGTTGGGGTGGAGAGAGGGCACAGCCCTGCACTGTCCTCTTGGGGAAACCCAGGGCCCTGAAATCTCAACACCAACCCTGGGTCACTCTTCAGCAGAAGTTGCTCAGTTAGTCCTGTC
>RJWJ010037395.1:0-15559 GCA_004363605.1 Indri indri | reverse complement strand
AGAAATTTCTCCAAGAAGATATACAAATGGTCAATAAGCAAATGCTCAACATTATTAAGATGCCCAACAGAGAAATGTAAATCAAAACCATGAGATAACCATTTCATACTCCCCAGGATGAGTATAACGAAAAAAATTAACAATAGTAAGGATTGGTGAGGATACAGAGAAACTGGAACCCTCATACATTGCTGATAGGAATATCAAGTGGTACAACCACTTTGAAAACAGTTTCAAATATGTGAAATTCCATATCACCCAGAAATTTCACTCCTAGGTATATAAAGCCCAGAGAATTGAAAACTTATGTCCACGCAAAACTTGTAAATGAATGTTCACAATAGTATTGTTAGTAACAGTCAAAATAGAAACAACCCGTATGTTCAATTGATAAATGAATTAACTAAATATGGTATATCCATACAATGGGTTTTTTTGGGGGCCTAAAAAGGAATGAATTACTGATATATGTTACAACATGGATGAACTTTGAAAACATTATGCTAAGTGAAAGAAGCCAGACACAAAAGACCACATATTATATGGTTCCATTTATATGAAATGTTCAAAACAGGTAAACCTATAAAGACAGAAAGAAAGAGTTGGGAGTAGCAGGGAGTGAAGAGTAATTACTAACAGGTACAGGTACTTTTTGATGAGATGAAAACATTCTGAAATTACATAGCAGTGATGGTTGCATAACTCTGAATTATACTAAAAACTGCTAAATCACATACTTTAAGAGTGTGAATTTTATGGTATGTGAATTATATCTGAATGAAAGAAAAAGGAACTGTTACTAGTTCAATCACTCATTGGTGACGGGACTTTGGGTAAATGGAATTTTAAGAGAAAGGTACAGAAAGAATGAGAACTATTATTTCTATTCTGTTACCATGAAACACACAAGTTTCTGGGTGGTGCTCTTGATCCTGAAATGTTAGTCATTGCTGTGGGTTGAACTGTGTCCCTCAAAAAGACACGTTCAATTCTTGACCCCTAGTAACCTGTGATTAGACTTTATTTGGAATAGGCTCTTTGTAGATGTAATCAAATTAAAATGAAGTCATACTGGATTAGGGTAGGCTATAATCTGATGACTGGTGTCTGTAAGAGGACAATATGGCAAAGACATGGGAGAGGACACTATGTGACAATGCAGGCAGAGATTGGAAATATACATCCACAAGCCAAGGAATGCCAAAGATTGCTGGCAACTGCCAGAAACTAGGAGAGAGGCATGATAGAGATTCTCCCTCAGTGCCTCCAGAAGGAACAAATCCTGCCAACACCTTGATTTTGGACTTTTAGCTTCTAGAAACAATAAATTTCTGTTGTTTTAAGCTATCTTGTTTGTGGTAATTTGTTATGGCAGCCCTGGGAAATTGATACAACAATTTTCACGTGATTATTATTACAGAAAAAGGTTACAGGAACAATAGTCAACTTCTTGGAGTCTGAATTTCCTCATCTATAAATTGGAAATAATAACATTTGTCCTTTCATTGTGCTGAGAAAATGATCACGAAACATTTTATAAACTGTGAAGTGCTTTATAAATGTAGGATATTTCTCTTTCTTTTTTTTTTTTTTATTTCAGGGTATTATGAGGGGACAAACATTTTGGTTACATTTTATGTCTTTGCCTCACCCAAGCCAGGGTTAGAGGCATGCCCTTCCCCTCTACAATGCTCACCATGTCCTTTAGTTGTGAGTTTACCACCCCCCCAATCCCCCTAATCCCTGGAGAATATTACTGCCATGTGAGCACCATAGTGTTAATCAGTTAGTACCAATTTGATGGCGAGTACCAGTGGAGCCCATTCTTCCGATCTTATGATACCTCACTTCGGATAATGGGCTCAAGTTCAATCCAGGAAATATAAGAGGTGCTGGATCATTGTCGTTTCTTATAATTGACTAATATTCCATGTATACATATACCAAATTTTAATAATCCACTCATGAATTAA
The DNA here is from genome assembly GCA_004363605.1 of Indri indri. Classification (NCBI taxonomy): domain Eukaryota; kingdom Metazoa; phylum Chordata; class Mammalia; order Primates; family Indriidae; genus Indri; species Indri indri. Next base: position 13,586 of record RJWJ010037395.1, on the reverse strand, counting down.
CAGGCACTTGGGTTGTTTCCACATCCTTGTAATGGTGAATTGTGCTGCCATAAATATTCGGGTGCAGATGTCTTTATCATAGAATGTTTTGTGCTCTTTTGGGTAGATGCCTAATAGTGCTATTGCTGGATCAAATGGTATTTCTATTTTTAGCTCTTTGAGGTATCTCCAATTCTTTTCCACAGAGGTTGCACTAATATGCAGTCCCACCAGCAGTGTAAGAGTGTTCCTGTCTCTCCACATCCTAGCCAGCATTTGATGGTTTGGGATTTTTTGACAGAGGCCAATCTCACTGGGGTTAGGTGATATCTCATTGTGGTTTTGATTTGCATTTCTCTAATGATTAGAGATATTGAGCATTGTTTTATATATTTGCTGGCCATTATTCCGTTTTCTTTTGAAAAGTTTCTGTTCATTTACTTTGCCCATTTACTGATGGGGTTGTTTGATTTTTTCTTGTTGATTTTTTTAAGTTCTAGATAGATTCTTGTTTTTGGCCCTTTATCGGATGTATAGACAGCAAATATTTTCTCCCATTCTGTAGGCTGTCTATTTGCTGTAATCATAGTTTCCTTGGCTGTGCAAAAGCTTTTTAATTTGATCAGATCCCATTTATTTATTTTTGTGGCTGTGATGATTGCTTTGGGGGGGTCTTCTTCAAAAATTCTTTGCCTAGACCGATGTCTGAAAGGGTCTTCCCAACATCTTCTTCTAGAATTCTTAAGCTTTCAAGCCTTAGGTTTAAGTCTGTTATCCATCTTGAATTGATTTTTGTGAGAGGTGAGAGGTGGGGATCCAGTTTCATTCTTCTGCATGTAGCTATCCAGTTTTCACAGCACCATTTATTGAAAAGAGATTCTTTTCCCTAGTGTATATTTTTGTCTGCTTTGTCAAAGATTAGATTACCATATGCGGATGGTTTCACCTCTGGATTCTCAGTCCTGTTCCAAAGGTCTATGTCTCTGTTCTTGTGCCAGTACAATGCTGTTTTAGTTATTATAGCCTTGCAGTACAGCTTTAAGTCTGGTAGACCGATACCTCCCAGTTTGTTCTTTTTCCTTAAGATTGCTTTGGCTATATGAGGTCTTTTCTGGTTCGATACAAAGCGTAGAATTATTTTTTCTATATCTGTAAAGAATGATGATGGTACTTTGATGGGATTGCATAAATTCTGTAGATCACTTTAGGTAGTATGGACATTTTAATGATATTGATTCTACCAATCCATGAGCAAGGTAGATTTTTCCATCTGTTTACATCTTCTACAATTTCTTTTCTTAGTGTTTCATAGTTCTCCCTGTATAAGTATCTCACATCTTTCATTAAATATATTCCTAGATATTTAATTTTCTTTGAGGCTATTGTAAAAGGTATTGTGTTTTTGATTTGAATTTTGGCTTGACTGTTACTGGTGTACATAAATGCCTCTGATTTGTGTGTATTGATTTTGTATCCTGAGACTTTACTGAATTCATTTATCAATTCTAGGAGTCTCTTAGATGAATCCTTGGGGTTTTCTAGATATAATATCATATCATCAGCAAAGAGCGAGAGTTTGATCTCATCTGCCCCCATTTGGACGCCCTCAATACCCCTCTCTTGTCTAATTGCTGTGGCGAGGATTTCAAGCACTATGTTGAATAGAAGTGGAGATAGTGGGCAACCTTGTCTGGTTCTGGTTCTAAGTGGGAATGGTTTCAGTTTTTCCCCATTCAGTATGATATTGGCTGTGGGTTATTACTCTTTCAAATTTATGCTTCTAATTGCTTTGTAAGGTCTAATTTACTGGGTTTTCTATTTCCATTTCTTCAAGATCATCTGTCTTCAAATAATATTTGCCTTTCTTAGAGAAACTACAGTTTGGATATAAATTGCCTAGTTATAAAAATAACCATCTCTAGCATAAAAGTGAAAATTCAAATTGTGGAACTTGAACACCACGCACTCTCTTAACTTCCCAAGTATATACTTTGCCATAAATTGGCCATCAAACTCATGCTTCGTTTTAGGTAATATAATATCAAGCAACGTAACTTTTTGTTTATATATAGAATTAGGACATTGCTTTTTCTAGACAATTGACTATTTCACTGAATTGAATAGTACCATCATAAATGATCACTTTCCAAAGTTCACAGTAAGGAAGATGTTTGGCACTAAAAGTATATTTTTCACAAATCACGAATCGGTTAAAGATTCTAAATTATCAATATAAAATATCATACAAACTCTGATTACTCTAGATTTCCAGTTACTTAGAGTCTTGAAAACTTATTTAAAAATGTTGCTGTAAATTGCCCATCATTGAAAATTTGACAGTATCCAACAAGGGAGAAAATCTGTCAAATGTTCTTAAATATCTCCAATATTGACTCTTTAAATTTTCCCATCACTCCTCACCTCTGCTATCTTGAATGTATCACTATAACTGTAGAAGACTTTGACTCCTTAGGCAAAATATACATTGTTTTTACTCTAGTTTTAGATTGAAATCTCACACATCTTTAAATAGAAGATACTTCACAAAAATACAAGATACGTACACATGGATATTCATCTATAACACCAATAGCAAAACAAACAAAGGAAAAACTTAGAGGTCCATCATAAGGGTCCAGATAAATAGGCCATGCTATACCCATACAATGGCATATATGGCAGCTATTAAAAAGAATGAGACAGATTAATATGTAGTAGTATGGAAAGATTCTCAAGATAGGTAAAGTAGAAAGATTCACTGTCACCACCAAAACAACTGCCAAAGAGTGTGAATGGTATGATTCTACTTGTGAAAAAAAGGACTATAATATCATATGTATACACATACATACACATATACATACAATTAAGCTCTGGAGGTACTCACAAAAACCTGTTAAAAGCTGTTACCTTTGGAGAATGATTCCAAATTTTCTTATAGGCATGGATTATGGATTATTTTTATTATGTAATATAATTTTAAAATGGCAGAATTTTAGCCCATAAAGACAAAGCAATGATTAGAATGATTAACTATTTATTTGAAATTTAAAAAAACTCTACACAAAAAAGCAATCTACAGGTTTAACAAAGAATTTTTTTAAAAAAGATTCTTTACTATCTGGGACTCAAAAAAGACATTATGCAACATTTTATAGGTACCACAAGGGGACTGCAGATAGGGTCATTCTGCTAGGACCATACTCATGAGGGGAATCAATAGACTATCCTTCGAGGTTACAGCACAACAATTTACTTATAGTGGTTTATCGAGTACCTAGTTCAATACGAGTGGATATTTTGTCAATAACATTCTAATGGATGCTACAGATGACAGTTCAATGCTATAATATAAAAGCTGGAAGGCCATATAATAAAATCTATAGGTCCCTGGAGTCAGAGGATGATCATTTGTAGAAGACCTAAAGAAAAACACCAAGAAATGTCTTACCGCAGGGCCTGATGATTGTTTTGGTTATTATGGATTGCAGTAGAGGAAACATACTGGTGCCATTTTATACATTCTTTTATCTTATAAAATTCTAGTAAATGAAAGGTGAAATTAAAAAGCTTTCCTTCGAGTTTGAATTAGGCTGGAAGTTTAACAATGTAAACAAATGTCCCAATTCAGTTAGATAATATGCAGAACTCACCACCTGAGCATAATCCTGTTGGTTCAAAATAGGAGCTTGAAATGAGGAAGTAAATTAACACACCCAGTTCTGTAATCAATCTTAAGTTTCCATCACAAGGCTAAAGTGTTTACATGATCTATAGTTGTGCCAATGCTCAAAGCATAAGTAAGACAGTGTTCCTAGAAGGCATGTAACTATCACTTTTTAAAAATATGTTCAATTAGATATTGTGCTTATTTTATGAGGAGAAGTATATACAGTAATAGAATTTTCACACTTGATTTCCGAAGCATCTCTTATTTTCATTTTCTTTCTCTCTAAAAGTGGATTTACATATTATTTAAACAATATTTTAGGAGTAATTAAAATTGTATTCTTCTAGGGACCTTTAAATGCTAGGAGCTCCTAGGCTCTCTTCCCTATTTTTAGAAAGAACATTCTTTTCCTTTGGGACCATGTCCACTCTCACCTGATTTTAAATGCTTCTTTTGTTTTTGTTTTTGTTTTTTAACGACCGCATCCCCTCCTGGGAGCATCTGGACCTAGGCAGGGGGCGGCCACAGGGTCACTGAGCTTTAAATGTTATCTATATGATGATAACTCAATATAGATCTCTAGCCCTCATTTCTTAACCTCCAAACTGCTTAATTGAATCTTTTCCTGGGTATTTCAAAGACATTTCAAATGAACCCCATCGCAAAATAAGAAATCCGTAATTCCTCACCTGCACTACTTCCCAGTGGCTCAAATTAGAAACCCAAGTCATTGTTGACTCAAAATTCCTCTCCAAAAATCTATCAGTTCCATGTTGAATCCACTCATTTCTCTATCTCCTATACCATCACTGTGGCCAGGCCCCATGGGTCCTTGCCTGCACAGCCTTCCAGCTCGTCTCCCTGCTTCCATTCTTGTTCCCCTTTCCCCCAGTCAATGCCCATAAGAGCAGCCAAGGTGACTAACTTAAATGGGGATTATTCCATCATATTTCACACTGCTCTGAGAAAACAATCTAAATTCCTAGCTCACAAGGACTGTAAGTTTCCCTGCCTCACTCACCAGGCCTCATCCTCTATAATCAGAGGCCCACAAGGAAACAGAATTCATCCCACATGGTTCAAATTAAGAGACTGTCATGAAACAACTCCTTACCAAGATATGGGCAGGGCTGAGGAAACAAACGATGGTTAGGCACCCAAAAAATAACAACGGTGGGTAGCCATTACCATTCCTAGGTCTACAAAGGCAAGGGAAGGAACTGGAGTCAGAGCAATTGGTCCTCATAGAAAGGGTTACCAGCAAGAAGTCCAAAGCACAGGAAGAGAAGGAAGAAATACCCTGACACTTCTCTCTTCCTGTCTCCTGATCCCCTGCCAGTACTTCTCATTTTCTGGGAAGCCTGAGGAAATCAGAAGCCTGAGGTCGAGGGAGTCTGGTTAATTCAGACAATGTAAGGTGGGAGGGTAGGAGGGCACTACCTCCCAAGAGACAGGGCAAGTGAGAGAAAGGCTGTAAAGGGATCTGGAGGGGTAGGAGGGAGATTAATCAGCATACATGCCAGTCTCATTCATGCCACTGCCCTCTTCTCTACCGCTGGCCAGCTTCACACTTGGGGTGTTCTTACCACAAGAATTTGCACAGGCTTTTTCTTGCTGTGGGTATACTCTTCCTTCTACTCTTCATATGGCTAGTTCTCCATACTCTTTCAATTTTTAATTTAAATATTCTTATTACCCTATCTAAGTATGTATCTCCTTTGCCTGTTTTCTTCAGAGTACTTACCACAATTTGTAATTATTTTGTTTATTTGCTTTTCTCTGTCTTCTTCTCCAGAATATGAGAGTAGGGACAAACAGTCCAGCAAATGCCTGCCACATAATAGGTGCTCAATAAATATTAACTGAATGAATGTTGGCCAAATTATATAGCAAAATCTTACAATTGTATCTAGAGGCAGTAGATTTATAGTAACATCTCCATGAATTCTAAACTGACCCAGCATTTAAGAAAACCTACTTAATCTTTATTTTTCTATATGGCATTATCTTAGCTAAGAAAAAATATGAAAAGTCTTTATGTCAAGTAAAAATCAGCATTGATAAATGCTCCATTCCTTGTTTACTTAAAAGGAGAATGTTCATTATGGCACCAATGCTCTAAAACAGAGTAACTGTATCATTTAAAAGCAAGGTTTATGCTCATTTCTTTTACTGCTGTTTCTATAGCAATAGCATAAAATCACCTGTTTTGGTCTGTGAGGCTCTTGGTACCACAATATTAGTTATTTCCACATCTTTTTTCTTTTTTTTAATTGAAGAAAGGGAACAAGGAGTAACTTTGAATGTAGGAACATGCGGCTGTAGATACCATTTTTTAGATGTGATGAGACTGCAATTGCAAAGCACAATCTACAGTGGTGACAACACTTTCACATGATTGTATATTTAAACACCCAAGTACTTCTCTTACCTCCTCTGAAAGAGGAGCATCAGGTGATCCTAAATCTCAGAGCACTTTCACTTTCATTATGAATGAGGAAGGTCTATTTGCTTTTGCAGAAACAGTCTGTAAAAAGCAACTTTTAGCTTTGCTTATACACCACATTAGTTTTAAAGGCCACTGCATTTACAATCAGCAATCTCCACTTAAGATCCATTCAGCAAGGTGCACCTTAACATCTAAGCAGTTAACAGAGATTAAAAAGAATTTTGAGTGACGGCAGGAGTGGAAATGCCAGGAAATGCCCTAATTCTGGAAGGAAGCAAGAGTGGATGCAAAGGTAGGTGGGGAAACAGCAGAGGAGGATCAAAGGAAAATGGAGGGCTAAAAGGCAGTTGAGAATGAATGCTGCCAAGGCACTGGGGGCTGCCGGCGGGCCTGATGACATCATTATTCTTGCTGAAGGAGAAAGGACAGCAGCCCTGGCTGAGGAGAGCTGCCAGAGTCATTAGGACCATTACTGCCATCACCTGTGTTCTGAAAGCGACTCAGGTGAGCACAGCCACAGAGGCCGGCAGGAATGGCTTTAAATTCTGGCTCTGCCACTTAAAATACTTGTGAAACTTGAGCAAGTAATTGTCAGAGCAGCACAGCAGGTCCTGGAATAACATCGTTTCATTCAATGTCATTTCCTTATAACGTTGACGAGAAACAAAAAAATCGGTTCCCCACCAGGGCCACTGTCTGTGTAGAGTCTGTATGTTCTCCCCATGTCTGCATGGATTTTCTCCAGGCATTCCAGTTTCCTCTCACATCCCAAAGACGTGCACCTCAGGTTCACTGGAGTGTCTACGGGGTCCTAGCATGAGTGCGTGTGGGTGTGTCGGTGTGATGGGATGGCATCCTGTCCAAGGTGGGTTTCTGCCTTATGCCCTGAATTGCTGGGATAGGCTCTGGCCACCCGCAACCCTGAAATGGAATAACAAGGTAAATGATTATCTTACTTGTTTTTATTAATCTTTCTAAAATGTTTGTATGGCTCACATTTATTTCAGTATTATTAGTAGAAGTGTTTAATATTAGAAGTGTTTGGGGTCTTTATTTAGAAGTCTGGTGATATTTTGTGACAAGAAATACGCTGTAGGAAGTTAACTCTTATTTATATCAGTTACGGTGAAATTGGTTTCGTTATACATTGTTTCACTTAAAGTCAAAATTTCCAAGAACCTATTGATGATGTTAAGTGAGGAATTACTGTAGTTTCTTCACCTGTAAAATAGGTCTAATATTTAACTTGCCAAGTTATTATGAAAACGGGAGAATTCCAAACAAATTCTTCAGAATTTGTTCCTATGCTCAACCGAAACTCTTGCTTCCTTAACTTTGTTACCTAAAGGATACTTGAATGATTAGTCTTTCTCAGCTAGGAACTCACATGTAGAAGTGGGAAGGCTTGCAGTCAGAAATAAAGGAGGTAAATTAAACAGCTGAAGCAAGGCTGGGCGTGGTGGCTCACACCTGTAATCCTAGCCCTCTGGGAGGCTGAGGCGGGAGGACTGCTTGAGCTTAGGAGTTTGAGACCAGCTTGAGCAAGAGCAAGACCCCGTCTCTACTATAAATAGGAAGAAATTAGCCAAACAACTAAAAACATATATAGAAAAAATTAGCCGGGCATGGTGGCTCACGCCTGTAGTCCCAGCTGCACGGGAGGCTGAGGCAGGAGGATTGCTTGAGCCCAGGAGTTTGAGGTTGCTGTGAGCTAGGATGACGCCACAGCACTCTAGCCTGGGCGACAGAGAGAGACTCTGTCTCAAATAAATAAATGAATAAATAAACAGCTGAAGCAAATGTTTTCCATGAGCAACTTAAACATGAAATACAGAGTCATTTCTAAAAGAAGATACAAGCCATCCTAGCAAACACGGAGGCAAACCCTGACTGCAATCAGGAAGCTATAGCATGCTTGTAGCTGGCACATTTGACAGGCAAATACTGGCCTTGTAGAGTATCCTGTATCTCACAAACAGTGCTCCCTGAATACCAACATTTACTGAGGGCTTGCTTACCACTGGCAAGACTTTGGGGATATAAAAGTTCTGGACATAGTTTATTCTTTGGCTTTATAGCTTTTTGTCAGGTAGATACTTGGGGTAGTAAAGACAAAAAAGTGAAGTGAGAGGAAGGGAGGCAGGAGATTTGAAAACTGGAGAAGACAGTATAAAACCAGCTCCTTTTGGAAAGGAAAAGCTGCCTCATGCTTCGCCTTTTTGTCTCTCCCACTCCACTAGGGTATCAAGGCCAGAACTCTGCATAAGAACCTGAAAGAAGTATGGGAAGGTGGATACAAGGAGAGAAGAGGGACCTGTCACCAAAGTGCAATTTTGCCTGGGGACAGCCCAGCCCTCTTGTCTCAGGAACTGAGTGGGAAAAGGCATGGGGTGGTTCCTTCCTAGAAAGAATATAACTCAAGAGGAAAGGGTCTGGAAGTAGGCTAGAGAGTGCCAAGGCCTGCACAACACTTTGTTTTGGAGTGGGGTAGGGAGGGACCAAAAAAAAAAAAAAAAAAGTGGGTGGGGGAAACATGAGGCAGCTTTATTAGGACACTATCATTCATCTTCCTTCCTACTCTTCTTTCAGGTTCTCAATATTCTTTATGTCACCTTCTGACTTCCCTACTCACCTGCATTCTAATATCCTCCCACCCCTGCCCTTCATGCTTCGTATCTTCTAAGATTTAAGAAAGCCAAAGGCTTTTCCCTGTCAATCTCAACTAAAAGCAATGCAATTGCCTCATAGTTGATACTCCCCCAATGTATGAGTATTAAGGATAGTCTTACTTTGTTAATTAAAACAATATAGGGGAGATATTTCTGGACTTGGGGTTTCCTAGCACAGCTAATACTAGATGTAGTATTTGGATGGTTGGTCCAAAGAGCGCATTTTGAGAAACATGGTTGAATTCACTGAAGAAGCACTCCTCTGGCTTTTATTAATAGTTATCAATTTCTGCCTCTTCTTGGCTAAACTCAGAAATATCCACTCTAACCCCAGATGCTGAAGCATTCTTGCTATATTCTTCAAGCCTAACCTTATCCTGGGTTCCTTATTATCCCAGTGGTGGTGGTGAGGCTATGATTTACTAGATACCTTAACCCCAGGTCTAAAGCTAAGTTACCACCTAAGAAGGTCCACCATGACCAAAGGGTGTGCTTCTTTTGATCTGTCAAAAGAGGAGGATTATAAAACCTTCCCTCTAAGTAAAGCAGGAAGGACAGAGCAGAAATTAAGAGAACAGGCTTTGCAGTCAGACTGCCTGGGTACAAATTATGTTTCTCCCACTCATTAGCTGTAATACTTTGGGCAAGTTAAGTGCTCCTTCTTCTCAATTTCCTCACCTTTAACCTAGGAATAAAAGTAGGCTTTACCTTGTAGAATTGTTGCAAGGATCAAATGTGATAATGTAGGTAAAATGCCTAGCATAGTCCAAATAAGGTATTTATGTTCATTATGTGTTAGCTGTTATTGACTGCATTTTATTCATATTTCAGAACTTTGAGGTTACAACAAAGTATTTTTCCAAGGGCTTGAACATATTCAAAGCTCCTGAGAAATGAACCTCCTTTGTTAATCCACCTTTGCACAAAAAGAGGATGGTTCTCAAATCTGATAAGAATGAAATTCACGTTCTGAATTTCAATAACAGAATGTCAACCCTGCTTTCAGTCTGGTATCTAAAGTATATTGATCCTACCTTAAGCAATAGCACCAAGTTTCAGCATTTTAGGCACTTGTCAAAAATTCAACTAAGAACTGACTGAATCTAGCACTTGCCAACGGCTTGCTTGAGATGTCTGATATTCTGAACCATATTATATTTATTTGCTCCCTAAAGAAATGCCTTCACGAAGTTGAGATTTAATGTTTTGTCCTCAGTTTTTTTTGTCTTTCTTTTTTTATGGAGAATCAATATAAGAAAAATCCATTTGAAGCAAACTTTATGTCTTTTGTAAAAATCATATCCTGGACAGCAAATAGATTTCATCTTAAGTTTCAACGTCAAATGATTGGTAATGACTGTCTTGAGTGCTCTGTTAAGAAGGACTGCAAGGTCATCATGATTGATTAGCATTGTCTGCCTTGGACATCAGCGAGGAAGTGTGGTGCCTTTGTGATATAGTTACCCACACTACCATTGCCATAGTTGAAAGCATGATGCACGTCTAATGTACTGTGCCTTATGTAAGAACCTGCTGAATGTGTATATACATATCCCTTCTTAAATTCAATGCCATAAGCCTCTCCTTACTGAGCCTGGTACCTGTTAATCTTTCTAACCTGAGTTGTCTTCCTCCCATAGTCAAGTAGTCCTCAGAACTTGAAGATACGGTTATCCTAAAAGTTACTATAATCAACTCACAAAGAGTGAGACAGAAGACGGGATGTTTCTCAAATCAAAGCAAAAAGAGTAGGGAAAGGAAATTTAATGTAGCCTGGATATGAATGAAACTTGAGCCTGATTAGTGGTATTAGGCATATGCAAATGAAAGAAGAGGGTCTGAACAGAAAAAAAGAGAGCTAAAGTGGGGGAAAAAATATTTGAAGAAAAATGTTCTGACCATGGACCATAAGGATAATGACGGTACTTCAGACAGCTCACAATGATAAATCATTACAGTTTGTTTTAAAGAATTCTCTGCCAGAACCATTTTAGTGACATTAAATTGTTTAAGAGGCCATCTGTTTAATGGTGTGGCAACTAGCTGGGTGAGTTTTATGGACCAGTCTGGTATATCCATTAAAACAGCTACACCTGTTACATGGAAGCTGTCTGCAACGCTCCTTTGCCAATTATAAATCTGGTTAATCCCACCTTTTTTGCCATTTTAATTCTATAGATTACTTAAACCAGAAGGAATGTGGGTGCACTAAGTTGTTTCCAATTTAACAAAGAAAATACATTTTTTAAAAGCACAAAACAATACTAAATTTAGATAGCAGTTTTAGAACTTATGGTTCAGTTTTAAATCTTTTCTATTTGAAAGATTTACACAACAAAATCAGAGTAAAACACCAAATTGGGTAAGCATAAAAGAGACTGTCTTTTCTTATTCTACTCAAATATTTGCTTATTGGAAATATCAAATATTTTATCATCCAAGTTTAATCATAATCACCATGACACACTGAAATAGAAGTTGTTACTTATAAATATCAAGAATAATAATTATAACAATAAATACTTATATAGGGCTTACTCTGTGCCAGGCACTGTTCTAAATGCTTTATGGATAATTGTTTAATCTTCAAACAACCCGATGAGATGTGTCCTCTTATCATTCCTATTTTATGGATGAGGAAATTGAAGCACAAGGACAATAAGTAACTTGCCTAGGATCACATGGCTAGTGAGCATCAGAATCAGGATTCAAACCTAGGCAGTCTGGCTCTAGCATCTGTCCTCTAAACCACATTGGTATACGTTCTCTTCACCCTTGACCCAGAAAGTCTAATTTAACATATGTATGCAGCATGATTCCAAGGTTGGGTTTGGGCTATTTCTGAATTTCATAATTGCATCTCACTGTTTCTTTAGCTCGTCATTAATGCTTAAGGGTAAAAGGGAAATAATGTTTGTGAGTTTTGTTGGGGAGGAAAGGAAGAATCTGGTTGGCAAACGTTGGTAATAATAAGCCATCCTGCTTATTAAAATCAGGTCTTCTCTATTTACGTAAAACCTTTCTTTTGAAATGCCCAGCAGAACTTCTCCTGCAATAAACCATTAATAATTATCATTAGCTTCCTTTTTCTTTAGTGACACTATATTTCTCAGAACATCCCTGAGTGGTCACTGTTTTTGGACCTGTGAGCTAGCTTAGTGATGAGGCTACAGCTTCTGAATTGGTTTATGGTAACTTTCACCAGAAGGTTTGGGAATAATTATTACTCTTATCCCCACTTCCCCACCAAACCACATGTCAAAAACAGCAGGCTCTGAAATGCAATGAGCAAAATTGTCACACTGCAAAGATAGATGTAGCCTAATGACATGGAAAGAGATGCCAAATTGTTCTCAACTTTAGAGGGGCTGGCCTTGCAAGATTTAATTAGCTTACAGTTGAGAAGTAATTTGAAGCTTCAAATTATAAAAATAACTCTTGAATTGCTCACCATTTCACTTGATAAAACTACAATATAAGGCAGAGTCCCATGGAAAAAATGATTAGAATTTTTAAAAAATATTCCCTACGGAGAAGCAAGAAAAAGAGGGGAAAGAAAACCAGCATGGGAGTCAGAGAGCCCTGGGATATGGTGCTACAGTTGTGATGCTGGGCTACTGCTGAACTTCCCTGAGGCTGTTTTCTTATATAAATTACCAGTTATCCTGTGGAGTTGTTGTGAGAGTTAAAGGAACTTGGTAAAGTGCCTGGCATGGTGACGCTGTTTAAGAAATTTTGGTTTCTTTACTAATATTCTTCCTATTTTCTATTTATACTAACTCTGAAAAATTTCTCTCAGAGTCCCCATGTCTGGAATTTACTTTTCCTTCCTCTTCATCTCTAGTCTTGCTTTTCAGTATCCATCACCACTGGCCTGACTGACCACAACAATCTCCTAACTAGACTCATCGTTTCTAGTTTTTCTCCTTTGGCAGCTTAACACATTTTTAGAAAAGTAACCATCAGTGCTATTTTCCTAATTTATAAAAATGATAAATCCATTGCCTACAGAATAAAATCCAGATATCTGTGACATTTTGCCAGATTCATCTACCACCACTTCTCTACTCACTCCTTATTCTCCAGCCAAACCAATATACCACACTAGTGGTATGGATGGTCTTTACACATGTTTTTCTCTCATCCTAAAATGCCTTCCTTACCTTGTTCTATAAGACCCTTTAGAAACATCCCCTATTCTATCAACACCTCTCTAACAAAAAGGCAAAAATAAGAACTGTATTTTACTTAAAGGCTTCATAGAAATTACACATATTTCTGTTAGCACTCTCTCATTGCATTTTATTTGTTCTATATCATTCTCTTTGATAGGCAATGAATTCCCTCAAGTAAAGAATTATATGTTATTCATCTTTGTATCCTTGGGGTCTAGAACAGTCTCTGGTAACTTATACAGTACATATTGTACAGATATTGAATGAGAGAATGTTCAGTTTTCTCTAATAAGTTCACTATCATCCCTGACTCAGCTGATAAGTCATAAGCCATGATTACACTTTGGTTAACCGTTAGTTTTCCTTTATCAGAAACTAAGGGATCCTATCAACATGGACTGAGATAATGGATATTCACTGACTGCTACAAACTCATAGTCTGGGAAAACATAAGAAAAATGAAGTTTAAATACATGAGTTTGAGAGATAAAACAGGAAATTGATTAGGTGTCAGAATGAAGAGGAAATAAAGGCCAGGGCTGGTCAGCTATGAGCTGATGCCTAAGTAGGGACAGGAGACATTTGGCCAAAATACACATAGTAATCAAGTGTGTGTGTGTGTGCGTGTGTGTGTGTGTGTGTGT
>RJWJ010037394.1:0-15572 GCA_004363605.1 Indri indri | reverse complement strand
TTTTTTTTTTTTTTTTTTTTTTTTTTCTTTTTTTTTTTTTTAGTTTAGCTTCTTGATTTAAGTTTACAAAGAATTTTTTGTGCATTGTTAGGAGTCCAGTGAATATATTCTCAACCAAGAATTAAAGGTTATTTTCATCTGGGTCCTACACACACACACACACACACACACACACACACACACACATATATACCTTGAGTCTGGTCTTTAGACCATGGCACTTAGGACTAATTGTCTTATGATCATAGTGGTTATTACTTGTTAAATATTATCATAAAAACAATAGCAATGTTAGGGTGAGGACCAAATTCATAAACTGTTTTTTTTTTTACTTAATATATTGTCAATATTTTTACATGAAAATCCACTAATTTTTATAACACAAATTTTAATGGTTGTATAGTGTTCTAGTATATGACTAAAACAAAATCTACTGGTATATTTAATAAACAATTCTCTATTTTTGGACATGTAATTGTTTCTAATTTTTACCAATATACATGAATCTAGAGATTATTACAAAAACTTATGTGCACATTTATCTTATGGGAGTGATGTATATATATCACCAAAGTACCCTTAAGATTTGTTTGTAGTTGTGTTTTAAAAATTATTTTTAATTGTAAATTGACAAATTATATTATATATATTTATGGGGTACAAAATGATATTATTATTTATGAATACAATGTGGAGTAATTAAATCAAGCTAATTGATATATCCATCACTTCAAATTCTTATTTATTTATTTATTTTTTTTTGAGACAGAGTCTCACTCTTTTTGCCTGGAGCGAGTGCCTTGGCGTCAGCCTAGCTCACAGCAACCTCAAACTCCTGGGCTCAAGGAATCCTTCTGCCTCAGCCTCCCGAGTAGCTGGGACTACAGGCATGCGCCACCATGCCCGGCTAATTTTTTCTATATATATATTTTTAGCTGTCCAATTAATTTCTTTCTATTTTTGGTAGAGACGGGGTCTCGCTCTTGCTCAGGCTGGTCTCGAACTCCTGAGCTCAGAACGATCCGCCCGCCTCGGCCTCCCAGAGTGCAAATTCTTATTTTTTGTGGTGAAAACATTTGAAATTTACTCTCTCAGTGATTTGAAATGTGCAAAACATTATCGTTTACAATATTGATCACACCTCGCAGTAAATATATCTCAAAGAAAGAAAAACCTTTTTCCTCCTGTCTAATTGAGCCTTTGTACCCTGTGACCATCATTTCCCCATTTCCCCCACCCCCTTAGCCTCTTATAACCACCATCTTGCTCTCCAGATATTTTCAGAGAATGAATTTAGAAACTCACAGCAATCCGAAGGAGAGCTCGATTCCCTCCTTTGGACAACTTAATACATTTTAATGCTTTGACTTGGAAGCACATCTGCTGGGTTCAACACTCCTATGGGAAATTGTGTTCAAATGTTTCCCATTGAATATATGCGAAAAGGTGTTCAAGTGTTATCCAACTTAAATAAAAAATGCTTTAACTCTTGAGGAGTTTCATGCTTAATAGGATAGTAGGATAAGGATATATGCTATTAGGACTTTATTCAACAATATAATAGCAGACCTCAGTGTTACAATAAGGCAAGAAAAACAAAAAGAAGATATTAAGACTGGAAAGGAAGAAATACATATGCCATTATTATTATGATATGATTATACATATGAAAAATTTGAAGGATCTATGATATACTATTAAAATTAATAAGTCAAATTAACAATGTAACTAGATATAAAGACATTATAAAAATTGATGGGAAATATTTACCATCTGCTCAACTTTACTGTGAACTAAAACTACCTTAAAAAATAAAGTCTACTCAAAAATTGTTATTCTTTGTAATAGCCAAAAGCAACTATAAAATGAGCTTTAAAGAAATTTTTATAATAACCTTAAAAACATCAACTACCTAAGAATTAATATATTGAGAGAGATACAAAACCAGCACAGAAAAAACTATAAAACAAATTAAAGAAGACCAAAATAAGTAAAGGAATATACCATATCTATGTTAACTTTCCCCATTTGCTCTATAGATTCAATACAATTCCATTCAAAATTTCAGCAGGAATTTTTGTGAAAATTGACAGAATCAATTTGATTCTGAAATTTATGTGGAAATTCAAAGGAGCAAGTATAGAGAAGATAATCTTGAAGAAAAATAAAATTAAAGGACTTTTACTACTAAATATCAAGATATTACACTACTAAATATCATGACTTATTGTAAAGCTTCAGTAATTAAACAATGTGATATTAATAATATTAATATAAAGATAAATGAATAAGCCATTGGAACAAAATAGAGTCTAGAAATAGAATATAAATAAATCATCACCTAATTTTCAACAAAGGTGTTACTGCATTGCAGTAGGAAAAGCAGGACTTTTCAGTAAATGGTACTGAATCAACTGGAAATCCACATGGAAAAAATAGTAAATACTAACCGCATCTCAACCACATACAAAAATTTGTTTCAAATGGATCATAGGCTAAAATGTGAAAGACACAACAATGAAGTTGTTAGATAAAAACATAGAAAAATGGCTTTAAAACCTTAGAAAGGTAAAGTTTTATTAAGAAAAAAGCAATAACCATAAAAGGAAAAAATGGATAATTCAGACTTCATGTAAAAGTACATCAGTTCATCAAAGGCATCATCAAGAGTGTAAAAAGTCAAGGCAAATCTCCAACATGTAAAGAATTTGGAAGTTATCATCTCTATCCTTAAACAAGAAAAGGGTGAACAAAATGAATATCAACAAATGTTCTTGAACCCATTGGAGAAATGGGTAGCAGGGCAAACCACCACTCCAAACTCTGGAGAAACAGGCCCATGCAGACAGATATGGCACCTGAGATCAGCTTATCTAGAGCAAAAGTCACTGGAGTCATAAACTTAAACAGTGATTTTGACAAATTGATGGAATGCAGAGTGTGACAAAATAATCTAACAAAGCAATCTATTACACATTTATGAAACAACCTCACTGAAGGACATGGATGCTGAACCAAGTAGCTTTGGAAATGAGTAACATCTTCCAGACTAAAGGCCAAAGAAACTGTACTCTGATAGAGTGTATCCCACAGGGGTAACAGGTTAACAAATTTGATACCATCATACATGAATACTGGAATTGAACAATTAAACAAAAGGATGTGGATGGCGGGAGCCAGTTGCTCACTGTTGGAGTGGGAGGTTACTGAAAAGTGAGTGGAAGAGGCTGGAATGATCCATATGCTAATGGATTAGAGTCTGAGTATGAACTCATTTAGCTGAGTATGAACTCATCAGTATGAAGTCTTTTAGCAAATACAGTTACAAATGTTTACACATGGAAATATTTACAGATAATTGTGTTACTGTATGCACATATATTTCCTTGCTCTATCATTTGAGAAGGCCTAGGAGCAAACACACAGAGTGCCAGATCTTGGTCTCTAATACTACTCTCTAATAAAAGGAATCAGGGCTCCCTGGATAAATGGCTGATTCTACGACCTGGACAGGAAATACATAAGATGTAACTGGAGCATCTTTGTAGTGCCAGAAAGTAAGGAAGTGTTCAAAAACAACCAAAATGAAAAAGCCCACAATAATGGGAATACATTGAAGAGACACAGGTGCCAGCTGAAAGGCTCCCAATGGCCAAAGCTAGAATGATTTGAGCAAAAATAATAAAGCACTCTCGGATTACAGTCCAAAGTATAAAATAAGTATCAAGTTCGTGTTGATATAAATTTATTGAAAGAATTAATAAATGAGGGAGAAAAGACCATTCTCCCACATAGAACAATTCCAAATAATTTGTGTAGATACTCTGCCCTCAAAGATGGGAGCATAACTCTGTATTCCTTAAGTGTGCACTGTGCATAGTGACTTCCTTCCAGAGGGTACAGTATGGAAAGGGGGCAGAAACTTACAGTGGAGAAACCTGACAAACACTACCTCAACCAGTGATTAGGTTAACATCAACAACAAGAAGTCATGTTAATGATGTGTTGAAAATGACATTTTACCTCTCTGGTCTTCCTCCTGAAAATGCATAACCCAGCTCTAACTGAGGAAAAACACCAGACAAATTCCAGTGGAGGGACATTCTACAGTGCACTTAACCAGCGGTGGTCTTCAAAACTCTCAAAGTCATCAAAATCAAGGACTCTCACAAACAAGAAGAGCCCAAGGAGACACAACAACTAAATGCAATATGATAACCCAGACGGGATCCTGGAACAGAAAGAGAACATTAGATAAGAACTAAGGAAATCTGAATAAAATGTGGACTTTAGTTAATATAATATTAATGTAGCAATATTGGTTCATTAGTTACGACAAATGTTCCATACTATTTTAGGATGTTAATAATAGAGGGAACTGGGTATGGGGATAGATAAGAACCCTCTGTGCTATCTTTGTAATTTTTCTGTAATCCTAAAATGCTTCTAAAGTAAGAATTTATTTTTAAAATAATTTGTGCCAGTGAATAGGGACAAGTATTTGCAATATCTATATCCAGGAAAGAACTCATATACAGAATATGTAAAGAGCAGACTTGTATCCAGAATACATAATAAAACAGACAACCTGCTGAGAAAAAATGGTCAATTTAATTCAGTAGGTATTTCAGAAAAGAGGATATGCAAATGGCAAATAATCATATAAAATGTGCTCAACATCATCATTCGTCAAGAGGAAGTAAATTAAAACTATAATAAGGAGCCACTTCACACCCACTCGAATGGCTATAATTTTAAAAACTAACAGTGCTAAGCCTTGGTGGGGATGTATATCTTCTGAACATCATAATCACTCCTGTTGGGAAGGTATATTGGTACAACTACTTTGGAAAATTAATTATTATCTATTAAATCCTAACATACTTATCTTAGGCTCAGCATTATTCATAATGGCCCCAAAGTAGAAGCAACCTAAGCTCCATCGACAAATAAAATGGATAAGTAACTTTTTGTATGTTCATATAATGAGATATTATACAACAATGAAGAGAGGCTTTCTTTGCTACATAAATAGTATGACTGAATCTCAGGGAAATGAACAAAATAAGCCAGAAACAGGAGTGTACTTACTATATGATGTCATCAATATAAAGTCCAAAAACTAAGCAAGAAGAATCTATGGTGGCATTAATAGAAGTCAGATGAGGTGAAGTTAGTGGGGAGGTATTGATAAATGAATGGGAGAGTGAGAGAGATTTCTGGGATAATGGCAACATTCCACTTCTTGATCTGGGTAGTGAATATACATGTAGTTCACTTTGGAAAGATTAATGGAGCTCTGTGCATTAGATTTGTGTACTTTTCTGCATGCACATCACAGTTCAATAAAATAATTTACAGAAACAACTACAGTGAGATATCATTTCTCGCCTATCAGTTTGTCAAAAAATCAACAGTTTAGTGATGTATTCTGTTGGCGAGGTGGTGCTGGTGGGAATGCTATATCTCATGACCCTTATGGAGCAGAATTTGACACTATCTCTTATAAACTGAATTGTGTCCCCTCACATCCCCAAATTCATTTGTTAAATCCCTAACCCACAATACTTCAGAATGTGACTGCATTTGGAGATGGGGGCCTTTAAAGAAGTGACTAAGTTGAAATAAGTTCACTAGGGTGGTCCCTAATCCAATCTTACCAGTGTACTTTTAAGACGAGAAAATCTGGACACACAGAGAGACCCAGGGGTGTGAGACCATGGAGGAAAGACCCTATGAGAACACAGAGAGAAGGTGGCCATCTGCAAGCCAAGGAGAGAGGTCTCCAAAGAAACCAAACCTGACAACACCTTGATCCTAGATTTGTAGCCTCTAGAACCATGAGAAAACAAATTTCTGTTGTTTAAGCTACCCAGTCTGTGGCATTTTGTTATGGCAGCCTAGCCAACTAATACACTAACAAAATTATAAGGGTGTCCCAGAAGTTTTAGAACAGTTTTAAGTGTTATTAACTTGAGAAGTACTATGAACTTTAGAAGTAAAAATGCAACAAGCTTACAAAAAAATAATCTGAATGTTTATTTATGTTTCTTATATGTCTATTTAGTGTTGCAAAATTTAAGTAATTTTAATTTACTCTTTAGGCCCTCTGAATAAGGCAAATATTGATTTAAAAATTAAAAAATAATTATTTCAAACTTGAAAAATTAAATATGTAGACAAAGCTTATATAATTGAACTGGCAAATATGCTTTTGTAAGTTTTTAATATTTGTATTTCTGACATTATTATTAATGTTATTAGCATTCATATTAAAGCTTAAAACATACTCAGCCTTGTGGGACACCTTGCATATCTATTGACCCCTTAACCCAGCAATTCTACTTAAAGATATCTATCCACAAGATAAATGTCTATCCAAAAGATCATCTTAAAATAAATCCACAGGCCTTTTTATTCCAGTGACATTGTTGTGGAGGAAACAGGACTAAAAGCTAGACATCTTTGAATTTACCTTGTTTCATATAATTTACTTTGAAGCCATGTAAATATTTTACATATTTAAAAGTTAAGTTTAATTTCAAAAGAGCAAGCCCTAATGATTAAGTAACATGAAAAATATACTGTGTATCCAGGTAATGTAATAATCATACAAAGGGGAAACTAATCCAAATGACTTTAAAGCATAGTAACTTGACTGTATATCTCTTGTAAGACATACTCTTACAAATGCGAATGCAAGAAAAAATTAACTGTTATGATAATCAGTGATCATATTTAGTCATATTTTAGTGGTAGTATTGGTTTGATTTTTTTTTCTTTTTTTTTTTTTTTTTGAGACAGGGCCTCATTGTGTCACCTGGGCTAGAGTGCAGTGGCATTATCATATCTCATTGCAACCTCAAACTCCTGGGCTCAAGCAATCCTCCTGCCTCAGCCTCCCATGTAGCTGGGACTACAGGCATGAGCCACCACACCTATCTAATTTTGTTTTTAATTTTTTTGTAGAGACTGGCTCTCACTACGTTGCTCCAGTTGTTCTCAAATTCCTGGACTCAAGTGATCTTCCACACCCAACCAATATTGATGTTTTTATTCTGAGACTATTGTGTTGGATGAGGAAAATGAATAATTATGTTGGTGAAAATGAGAACTGGAAGATGGGGTTTGGGACACTGAAAATACAGACATAGTGTTAACAAAGTTAATTGAAAACCTTGTCATCCTGAATCTGAATTGGAAAGGTCAGAATCAATTTATTATTTAACTTTAAACGTTCACTAAAAACACCTGTTGGAACACAATACTTTATGAAAGTCTCACACTTCTGCATGTCTTGTGAGCAGAGGCACTGACTATCCTTTGTTCTTAACCATTATCTGAAGAATGTTTGTATGGAGAACAGCCTTGGAAGATAGACATAGTGTCTCCCTCCAGAGCAAAGGGCAGGCAAGCTTATTGCCGTTAGAAAACATCCAGGTTCTCTAAGCTCAGGCTTCCTCTCCTGTGACACACCCACTTCGTGCTGAAATACCATTGGTCCTCTTCCTATCATCTTCTGGGAAATGAGGTTTGAGAAGTTGGTGCCCAAATGCTGGTACTCTACTTCTGAAGTGAGTAATAAACTGTTTTTCATCTTTGACCCAAGAGTCTCTTGTCTTCCACCAATATCCGTGCAACTGTGGAAAGCTAACTTATTAGCTTACAGGTTGGTAAATTCTCAGACCCTTCATAGTCCTTAAAAATAACTAGAAAAAATATCTTGCCTGGTTGCAAAGAAAAACTCTAGTGCCTATATTGTTGTCTCTAAATAACATTTCCACTAAAAGGAACAAGGAATCCTTGGAGAAATGGCTTATTCCAAGTGTGGAGCAAGAAATGTATTAGAATGACCCTGGGATATCTTGGTATTCCAGAAAAGGAAAAAAACAAAAACAAAAAGAAGTTAACGAAGACTATTAGGATCATGTCAAAAGGATCCAGGAGTCAATTTTAATAGGATCTCACTGGGACAATTAGAAAATCAATAAAAACATTAATGGCAATGGATTAAAATATATGAAATATGTTTAAATCTATGGGTACATAATGATAAATATAAAAAAAACTCATTGATCACCTTTGAAGTATGGTAAGAAAACAAAACAATTTTAAAAACTGATAAATAAAGTGAAAGAATCTAGCATTTTTCTGTTTTTCTCCATGTGTACTGTACCTTGGCATAAGCAAATGGTTAATGAGAAGTTCCTCTTTATAGAACTATTCCAGCTATTAAATGAATTTTCATTTCACTGTTTTACAGCCCTTTTTTACAGCTACCATGACATAGACATAAACAATCAGACTTTAGGTAACTCTTGATGGAAGTATGCAATATCACCTATGAAGGAATATTGTCAAAATAATTAAACCTAACTCTGATGAAACCTCTAGCCCTAACTACCAATTTGCACAAAATAAGGGCCAGCAGAACATGGTGAATGATAACACGGGCCTGCAAGCAGCAAATTTTATCAGACAAATACCCAGTTTATCAATAAAAATTAAGTTTAAAAAAAAGGAAAAGAAAAATAGGACAATTATAAATCGAGACCCTGTTTTGATACTAATTTGAAAAAACTACCAAAACACAATTAATATTTACAGAACAGAGGAAATATGGCCACGAGATACTGGATATTAAAGAGATACTGTTTATTTGGCAGTGGGTGTGATGAGAACACAGTAGCTATGTTTCAAAAGGGAAGTCCTTGATTTTTGAGATACATTCTGAAATACTTAGAGGTGAAATATAATGTATGAGGTTTTTCAAAGTAACCCTGTATGGGAAGAGGAAGACAGAGAGCAAACATTGTGATAACTGACCATGAGTACATGTGAGTTTTTCTATATGATTCTCTACTTTGTGATTGTTTGACATTTTCATACTAAAGGGTTTTTAAAAACAGGAGTAAATTTTTTCAATGAAAATAATTTTTAAATGAAAATAATAAGCAGAATAGAATTCCTAAGGGGAAATACACACTAAAGTATTGATTTTTCAATTGAGTATTTGACTCTGCCATCTACCACAAACAAAACTTCCCCATTTTTAGATGATGCAAAATGTGGTCCACTGAAATGAATTAGTCTCTTTAACAGTTTGCTTACAGCATTTAATTTTACTAAAAATTTTTTAAAAACTGCTGATGCGAAACACTGCTTTGGCATAATTCACTTTGCAATTACCCAGAAGCACTTCATAGCCCAAGCTAGTCTAAATTCACAGGACCAAGTTACCCAAGGAATTAATTACCATCCAATTTATTACTTCTCATATCATCCAAGCTCCTGAAGAAACTGGTTACCTGGAAAATTATGTATTTTTGGAATACTTGTCAAATTTAATTTGGCTGAGTTGTAAGGCAGAATTAATAAGCATTTTCCTATTTCTCATGCCTAAGGAGCCACAGGTGTGTCTTCTACAGGACAGCTGATAGTAATATGTTGGAGTAATCCTACTCTTTGCAGCTGTGCAGTCAAGGCTACCAGAATTTAACATCTCAAAGGACATAGCTGCAAAAATCTCTACTGAATTTAGCAGCTGTCATCAACTAATTGCCTGGTAGCATACCTGGTTTTCTAACATCATAGAAATTGATTTGAGATTTGGACTAGTGCTTGATGTATTACATGAAGGGTATACACATTCTTAAAAGTAAGATCTGTATTGATTCAAAAATCAAAGTCTTTTTCATTTTCTTTCTTTACCAGTTTGGTAGGAATAAATTTGGCTGTCCCAACACCAGGAAAGTGATCTCAGGAGTCTCGAAAGGTAACTTCTTTATGTTTTATGTCACTATGTAAGTATTGATATTCAAATGCTATCTTCTGATTTTCCATTAATTTTGTCTCATTTAAATTTTTCCCTCCCTATGTCTGCCAGACCTAGCAAATAAAAATATAAGATACCAAGTAAATTTGAACTTCAGATAAGCAACGAATTTTTTTTTAGTGTAAGTACGTCCCATGGATGTTTAATATGTCTCCTGCAATAACTGGGAGTGTTCCAGAACCTCCTGACACATTTATACTGAAAAAACAACTATTGATTATCTGATGTTCGAATTTAATTGGGCATCCTGTATTTTATCTGGCATCCCTCACCCTCCCCAACATAGCATTAGCGACAAAACTTTTGAAGCTTACAAATGGAATGAACCTTTTTAGATCTTTTCAGTTACTTCTATTCTTGCTGAATGGAGAACTGCAATATTCTGGTGCAATGTCTCAAATGAATTGTTGTTAAGAGATAGCCAACTACATACATTCTTCCAAAATGAGTCTCAAGAACAAATTTTCACCTGCGAAGCAAAATCAACAGACAGAGCAGGTACGTTGATTTTACAAATAGATTTACTTAGAAAGACAGTTAAACTTGCTGTTGGGAAACTAGGCATCCTGTTTCAAAGTGTGTCATGAACTTTCCCCTAAGACTTAGGGCAATCACAATCTTTAAATCTGATAATGAATTAATTTTTCTAGGGAATCATAACTTTTTACCATTTTTTTATTAAAACAACTTTAAAAAGATGTGTACGTTCATTAATATATCAGTAGCATATGTATATCTTGCTGGAAACAGGGTGACATAATATAGGCCCAAATCTTGTGGAGATGTGCTGGTAGCTCATCTTGAAGGGTAATATTTAAAAAGCCATGTTGCTCGTAATTAAACAGAGTGGCCCTCTTAGCAAAGAACACAGGCCAGTTTCAGTACAATAGTTTCAGGTCCTCGATTCTGCAACATTTTGATGACCAGAAGTTGAAGCCAAAATATGCTGACATAAACCATTAGGATGATCAAAAGGCAGAGATGTCAACATGTACAGTCCAAAGTTTCTCCAGATTTTATTTAATATTTGAGAACTCCTTTAATTCCAGGAATATAACCACTCCAACCTATAGATTCATACTTTGGGGCTATATTCAGGGTTTCCTTGTGCAAAATTAAAGAGATGATGTGAAACTGGCTAGCTCTCACCGAACTCCTTTTTTTTTCTTGAGCACTCAGCTAGACTGCATCTCCCAGCCTCTCTTGCCAATTGGCATGTCATGTGACTGGGTTCTAGCCAATAGAATGTGAAAAAAGAAAAGATACGTGGCACTTCTAGGCCTGGCCCATAAAAGCCCTCACGCTTAACCCTCCAGGTTCTTGTCTCCTCCTCTGGCTTGACGCAGAGGAGCTCAGAAGCCGCACATTAAAGATGTTAGAACCACGCAGTGAAAGAAGTCTGAGTCCCTGAATCATAGCTTGGAATACAGCTGCTTGCCAATCAGAAACACTTGTTTTGGATTTCACATGAGCAAGAAATACACATTTGTGGGTTTATCTTTTACGGCAGTATGCTAATGGTGCAGAAAGCTTTGTCTTCCATAGCTGCCTCCCAAAGCCCACCCCCGCGCCCATCACCACTTAATTATTCCCCTCTTCGGTGCCCGCCTTCTTCCCTATGTTCCCACACACACCACCACGTAGTCTGTAGCTCCTGGGCCCAGGGCAGGCTTGAGGGCAATGCCCCCTCAGTCTCTACAGAGAGCTCTCCTTTTTCAACTTTGCACACGGGCGCCATCTAGAAGAAGGAGATTGATTGAGTCCTTGCTGAGGGAGAATATAAGCCCAGCCTGAGCTCCTGGGAAGCAGAAAGTAGAGCAGAAATGGGAAGGGTGGCGACCCAGCTTCTCGTTTGCTCACTGAGGGCTAGAGGCCGATCTGCAGACATATGTGGCGGCCATACAAGCGCTGCAGGGAGAGGCTTGCCAAATCATCCAAGAAAAGAAAAACCTGACTCCTGTGGCTCAGGTAGAGTCTGGTTCTCAAGGTGATGTTTTGTTATTTTCTATGCCCAGGGCTTATGATTGCTGCAATTTCCTTGTTCTTATCTCTAGAGGAACTACCTTGCCCACCTCCTTTTTGTGAATGTATGAAAAGAAAAACACAAAACAAACAAACAAGGAAAAAAAAAACACCAGTTTGCTACAGGGTAACCTAGTCAACCTTTAAATTAAAAAGTGACGAGTTTCCAATAGTCCGCCTCGGACTATTCTGCATGCAGCCTGACTTCCTGCTGATAAGAGTGATTCAGAAACTTTATCTTAAGAAAGAAGGGTCTGGAACAAAAAGCAGCAAGGGATACAGAGAAAACACAGTAGACCATGAAAAGAAGTTGGGATGAAAAAAGAAGAAAGACACAGGCTTACTTGTGTCACCTGTGTGGACGCAGGAAGAGACACCCGCTTTGAAGAGACATGACTGTTTTTAGTTGTTTGACAGTAGATAACAGATGCCAGCTTGAATGCAGTTTTTCAGTAACAGTTTTAAGGAAAAAGATGATGTGTGCCCTTTAAAGAGTAGCTGATACACAGTAGGTGCTCCATAGATTATAAATGAAGAGATATTAAAAAAAAAAGGGCAATTTGTTCATAAACGAAAAATGGGAGATGGCTACTGATCATATGATTTCAAAATATTCTTTAAACTCTTGGAAGAGTGGGGCGAATAATATCTTTTTATATAAAGAAATCTCATTAAGCCATGTTTAATATAGGCAAATTTATTTTTGTACCATTTACTTCATAAATCAGAGGTTGGACTGGCATAGAAGGTGATTCAAAATTCATAATTAAACAGATCTGGCCAGTTACCATGTAGACAGAATAATCTTCTCTTCCTCATATAGCTAAAATAAAACTCTTTTGGTCTAGTTTCTCTAATTCCTCTTTGGTGCTTTGATTTTGTCATCCAAAAGACCACCATGATGGCTAAATAGTAGAAAGGAAAGTTTTTTCGGGTGATATCAGTTTGCAAATTGGGAAGAGATCATCTCCAGTGCAGATGGAAGGTGTTCTTTCTTGGAAGAGGGAAAGGGCAGGCTGGATTTCATGCCTCATAGGGTCGTATTACACATTACAGTCATACATATTCAGCAGGTTTGGGGGTAAAACCATACATATTTATGAGGGGAGCCAAGCACACTTACGATGGTCATATATATATGGAACATACGCCCTATGTTCACTTTGGAGTGGGGTTTTGCATTAAAATGAGATGGAATTTGGCTCTTTACATCAAAAGGTGAACTATAGGACATAAAGACTGTGTAGTCTCTACAAACTGGCTGAAACTGGCTTAAGGTTTCCAGTTGCTTGTCAGAAAAGAATGTTTGTGGCTGCTGTTGTAAATCAGAGGTAGGAGGAGTCTGATAATTTGCCCAATGGCCCCTATTGTTAGGAAGTTTAGCAAGAGTGGGGTTTTTCTTTTAGCTGTAGGAATTTAGAAATTTGCCGTGCCAACCAGGCCCTAACCCCTTGACCTGTAGGTAACTTTTGTTTCTGGTGGGGCTCAGAAAACAATACCCCAAAATGAAGGCCTCAGAAACAAAAGTTTTCCTCCAAACTTCTCCTGTCCTCCTGCCTCTCAGTCCCATTCTTCCCTGAGGCTAGCCATAGAAACCAGAATCCTTCTTCCCCAAGGTGGGTCATACAAGCCAGAACCCCTTTTCCTGAAAGCTAGCCATAAAACCTAAAATTATTCTGTATGTGAACTGGCCATAAATAAATGATCTGACCTGCCTTGTTTGCTGCAGGTCGTAAGACCCCCATTCCAGAGGGAGCCCTGTCCCACACCCAGAAGAAAGGAATGCATGCTCAGAGAGGTCAAGAAGAATCTAGACAGACATGCCTTGTTGGGTTTCCCCAGTCAGTCTGTGAGCATCAGATCATAGTCTTTTTTTTCCCAATCATATTTCTACATGGCTTCTCATGCTTTGTTGAACCTAAGCATAAAAATGGACAATTTCCCCTATATCTCTGGGTTGTGTACACATATTAAAATAAATTTCTATGTCATTTTCTCCTATTATTCAATCTGCCCCATGTCAGTGATTTTTCAGCAAACCTTTGCAGAGCCAGAGGGTCTTGGTCCCTACATTTCCTTAATCTCAGGGTCCATCTTAGTCGATAAAGGGGCATCTATTTTGGTCTCTCAGATCACAACTGGAAACTATTATTTCTTCTGTTCTTCTGTCTCATTACAGCTTCCTAACTGGCCTCAATGTCTTGGAATATAAGCCAATTTCACTCCAAAAGAAAATGAAAAGAATACAACTTTGCCTAGTCAAAGGATAAGAGAGTTAACTTCTAAAGAAATAGCATAACATCCAGTTCATGTTCAATACCACGTCACAGTGGTTGTGCTAGTATCAGAATTAGCATTACAAACAAAAGGCAGGCCTGGGAAAATCCAGAACAGATGGCTTCTGCCATGTTCACCTATAGAGGAGGACCGCTGAAATATGAATCATTAACCCTGGATACTATTGCTGAATTTAATGATAATTAAATAGCTGTGTGGCCTTGGGTTAGTCTCTGGGCCTCG
The DNA here is from genome assembly GCA_004363605.1 of Indri indri. Classification (NCBI taxonomy): domain Eukaryota; kingdom Metazoa; phylum Chordata; class Mammalia; order Primates; family Indriidae; genus Indri; species Indri indri. The sequence goes on along the minus strand of RJWJ010037394.1, from coordinate 1,195 downwards.
ATTCCTTATTTGTGAAATAAGTAGGTTCCAGCTTTGAAGTCATCTCCAATAAAGAGATCTGACCCCACCCAATCTGGAGTTTCAGAATCTTTGCCTAGAACAGAAATATTAATTCAAGCATTGACGTATGAAGCATTTAATTTGCTTGCTGAAGATACCTACAACCAGATTTGGGGCTTGTAGAGTATAAAGAGTCATTAAGGAGAGATTTATGAAAAAAAAATCTATAAAGGAAGAGGCCAGCGTGTACATTTTTTCTCATTGTGACTATCTAAATTGACAGCATTGGAAAAGTCATGTTAAACATTTTTATGTTAGTTCCTTTAATCAGATTATATATGTACTCTAGTTTGCTTTCTCCCTTGACTATCCATTCTTTCTTCCTCCTTTATATAATTACTTGTGACTAGATTCTATATTATGCACCATGAAGGAGACTGAAAATGATTTAGCCGAGGGCTCACCCTTAAGATGCTTATAGTAGGGAAGCTTTATATATACATATATGTGTGTGAATATATATATGTGTGTATATATATACACATACATATCATACATTTATATATGTGAATATATATGGTTTTTCCACCTGATATATATGTGTGCATGTGTATATATATACACACACATACATTTACCTGTTGTGTGTGTTTGTATGTATGTGTGTGTGTATCCAGGTAGAGATAAGGAGCTTGTGACAGAAGAAAAGAGAGTCAAAGTAGTGTTCATGGAGGAAATGGTTTTTAGTGAGATATTGCGGGATGATTTTTTTCAATCTGTGATGATATGGAAGCAACAATATTTATGATGGAGTAATGGGAACTTACATTGACTTAATAAGGGTTTTACTTTGTAGTGAGTAGGCAGCCACAGGAGGTTTTTAAGCAGGACAAGTATTAATAACAATATCGGGGCCATGTTTTCGGATCCTAATCTGGCAGCACCATAAAGGGCAAGACTAGGAAGAGATTAGAGACAAGGAGAGCAGGCAGAAAGTTATTATCAGGTGAGGAGTAAAGATCTTAAATTAGCCTGGCGACTGCAGAATGCAGATGTGAAGGCAGATATGGGGACAGACTCGACAGCATTTGGCCACTGGTTTAATCCTAGGGGGAAAAGTGAATAAGAAGTGTGGGGGGAAAAGGACCACTGTTTGAATCCCCAGTACTAAAGAGAATGATGAGTCCCCTTAGGA
>RJWJ010037393.1:0-15565 GCA_004363605.1 Indri indri | reverse complement strand
CACCAAACCCCTTCCATCAGGACCCAAATCTCACAGTCTTGAACTTCTCTGAAAGCTGTGGAGATGCTCTGTGCATCCCAGCACCCATGGGTTATGCACTGTACTCTTTGTCTTGTCTCTTTTATTTCTCCAAGACCAATTTGATCCACGTCTCTTAGATGCACTGTCAACTTTTGCGCATAGCTAGTCTACTCTAGCCTTCTCATTCTGGACTCACACAACAAAACAATTCTTTTTATATTCCATAACGGGGGTATTTGGACAAGAAAAATTTGAGAAACCACAACGGTAGGTAGAATTTAATTCGTGAAAAGCTAAAACTAAACTAAACAAAACAGCAAAGAAATACAACTCAAAACATCAAAATATTTCCACTAGATACCACTGGTTTTTATCCTCTTTGATAACAACACTCTGTTCCTATGTCAGTAATGGAGAAGGATATGAAATTGTGCCATGTCTTTACTCCAGTAATATATGAACGTTACTTCACATCAGTATCTGTTGAAGCAGGAAGAATTAACTGCTCCGATACTGATGAAGATCTGGGCAGGCAGGTCTGAAATCTGGCGGGTCAGAGAACCAGCTGTGAGAAGGTTGACCATGGGATTTATTGTCACAACCAGGCTGCTTCAGAGAGCAATAGAATTGAACAGCAGAGGTCAACCCAGACAGTTCCAGGAAAACAAAAACCGTAGCTACAAGGTCACGAGTGAGCAGGAGGCACAAAGAACTCTGACCCCGACGTCAGATTTTGAGCCTGTCCCAGGCTCTTTTCTTCCGCAGGAGAAGCCAGGCTCCCAGACACCACACAAGGTGAGGGGGGCCCTGGGCCCTCCAGGTGATTCTGGGCAGCCACTTTAATAAGTATCAGTCCTTATCCGAGATGCTTTAATGGTTTTATGGAAATACAAATTAACAACAGACTCAGAGGACTGATCATGTATGTGCCAAAAGAATTCTTCATTTTACAAAGGGAAGATTTCTTCCACCCAATTCTCACTTAATACATGCATAACACCTTGTGTTTTGTGAAAAATAAATCTTCAAAACAAGGAGAAAAACACCTTTTTAGAAATGAATTTATTGCCTAGAATGAAATATAGGTATGTAATCAACACATAGGTTATAACAGTATAGGGAAATGTCTAAGGCACTGTGTTTGAATTAGGGATTCCCATTTATTATTTTAAAATAACTAATACTTGAGAGTTTTTTTTCATAATTACATTTGTATAAGTCAACAACAGTTTTATTTTGCTTTCTGCTTAATTCTTTAACTTCATTGTTTGTTATTTTATTTTAAATGGGGTAGTTGGAAGTAACTCAGCCTCTGATCAGGCTGAAATGACATGAAGAGGTATTTAATGGGAGTTTTTCAGTTCATTCCATATTGATGGCTCCAGTCACATAGAATGAACTGAAAAAGATAGCAGAATTGTCTTCAGAGTCATTTTTGTGCTATTTCGGCCCTGGCCAGATTGAATTCAGGCTCAAATTGTTTCCAATATTGCCTTCTGAATTGGATTTCAATTTTCTGGTGTGTGTGAATACACCTGTGCTCACAGAATAGCATGCTTTTTATTTCTTTCTGAAAACTGTCATAATTTAGTGCCTAAAAGGACTTTTCATGGACAGCATTCAGAAGCTCTTATCAATAGACCTGGAAGTATGTGGCTGCCTTAATGGAACTTTCAATGTGGTGGACACATAATTGGGATGGTATTTTGAAAAAAGAAGTCTTCCATTACTCTGAAGAGATTTTTAGGTTTAAATGAACTTGGAATTTAAAATGAAAGCAAAAATGACCAAAATGCTATAATTTGTAGTAACTGTTTCCAAGACCTGGGAACAGCCATGAGAGAGGGTTAGCCTCATGCATTCCCAGAGTAAGATAGCCCACAAATTACAGGATTCGAAATCCTTGGAATGTTTCCTAAAGCCACACACCACCCTCATCCCAGTACAGATCCTTGTTTCTTTTTGAAATCCTTCTAAGGGGACACAAAACTGTTACAGAAAGAAAAGAAATAAACAAACAAAGCAGATGAATTTTATAGTGGAAATTATGCAACACAAAGCAAGGAAAATCACATGCACAGTAAAGTGTAAATGCTGATGCTGCAGTCATCTCAGAATAGTTTCTGATGCTCACAGAGAAGGAGGCAGTCAGCTCTAGCAGAATTTATGTGTCGACATATTTTTTCCCGTTTTCTAAAAAGGAGATGTGAGGGAAAGATGTGAAATCTAGGGTGGACTCCATTTTCAAAAACAAAAACATAAAGAAAAGATCAATAAAAAATAAAACCTTATTTTAGATACTTCTCTCGCAGTGTTTAGCAATGAACTATATATGTATTATATATATATATATATATATTTTTTTGCTTGTTTAAGAAGTCAAAACTGAAGGGTAAAGCATGCTGCCTATCTCAAGCAAAAGCAATTATGCAAATGTTTGCGCTGTGAGTTGAACTAATATCCTCAGTATGATAAAAGCGAATTTATTTAGAAAAACACAGTTAACATCGTACTCAATGGTGAAAAAAAGAAAGGCTGCTTTCACAATTGCTATTGAAAATTGTACTAGAAGCTCTAACCACAGTGATTAGACAAGAAAAAGAAATAAAAGGCATTCAAATGGAAAAATAAGGAGTAAAGTATCTCTAATAAAAATGACATGACTTTATACATAGAAAATATTAAGAATCCACAAAAAATCTCTGCTAGAGGTAATAAACCAATTTAGTCAGTTTTTAAGATAGATCAATACCCAATATTCAGTTGTGATACTACATACCAGCAAGGAACAATTCAAAAAATAAATTAGGAAAAAAAATCTGTTTATAACAGTATCCCAAAGGAAAAAAAAATACCTAGGAATAAGTTTATCTAAGGAAGCCAAGAAATGAAAACTACAAAATATTGCTGAAATGAATTAAAGATCTAAATAACTGGAAATACATCCCATGTTTATGGATTAGAAGACTAACTATTGTTAAAACGGCAATACTCTGCAAAGCATTTTAAACATTCTGTGTGATCTCTATCATGATGCCAATGGCCTTTTTGTAGAAATGGAAACATTGATCCTCAAGTTTATATGAAAATGCTGTGGCCTCTGAACAGCCAAAATGATATTGAAAAGAAGAAAATAATTGGAGAGTTCTCACTTCCGGATGTCAAAACTGATTATAAATCCACAATAATTAAAATAATGTCGCACTGACATAAGGATGGACATATAAGCCAATGGAATAGAAAGCCCAGAAATAAACCCATACATTTATCACCAATAGTATTTTTTTTCTTTCAGATGAAAAGCCAATTAAATATAGGGTATAATGATTATGCTTAAACTCACCTTCATTCCTGGGACATAGATTATTTAGGGTCAAAATCATTTAAAATCATCAGTCCTTGAGGAGTGTGAAACCAGGTTGATCAGGGATCTTGTTGGCAGAAAATAGCAACTGACTCATGAGATATCCCCCAGGGGACTGTTCCCCTTTCAGTGTTTGTCTGATATCACTATGCTCATATTCCAATCTCCTTGAAAAGAGTATGTGATTGATCAGGGGTAATGTTAGGAAACTCAACTTTTGGAGTGTTGTGATCTCAATGTTTGTGCACCCCACAAATTCATAGGTTGAAACCTAATTATCAATGTAATGGTATTAGGAAGTGGAGAGCTTGGAAGTGGTTAGATGATTATGTTATCAGAGGGCTTTGTTCTCACAAGTGAGGTTAGTGCCCCTGTAGAAGAGATTCAAGAGAGATCCTTCACCCCTTCCATCATGTAAGGACATAGAGAGAAAGTTCCATCTATGAACCTGAAAGTGGACCTTCACCAGACACCAAATCTGCTGATCCCTTGATCTTGTACTTCCCAGCCTCAGAAACCGTGAGAAACAAATTTCTGTTGTGTGTAAGCTACCTAGGTTATGGCATTTTGTTTTAGCAGCCTGAACAAACTTAGGCACAGGGTCACCAAGATTCCTGCAAAGGAGAAGTAGTTTTCCAGTGATCCATGGGATTTCACCAAAGGAAGAAGGGATATAGATACCAGGAAGACAAAAAACGACAGGCAAGTTTCTAAGGGGGTATTTTGAAAGGAAACCAAATCCTCCTTCAGTCTGTAGGCAAACCACTTTAATGCCCTTGGTTTTGGAGTCTTTCCATTATACTGAACATTGCTTTTGTGTAGAAAGCCAGTTGTGAGGTTAAGTGAATATTACAGGTAGACCATATCTAGTATACCTCCAGAGAATGAAAACCCAACCACATGCATTAATTTCGAAACACTCTTAAGCAAAATACGTTTCTTGATAATGATAGGGCAGTATAGGATTTTTGGTATCATAGAGTCAGCTTATTAGTGCCAATTATTGCAACGTGCTCTAGAACCAGGAGGTAAGACCGAACTGGATCTATAACATATATTGTCTTTAAAATACATCTTTGAAATAAATGCACATAGGTGATGATGTTTCTGAGTCTCTATATCAGTGCATATGTGTAGCGAGTCGCGGCATGCTATTAATGATTCAGAAAGAATCATCGGTGAGTCACATCAGCCTGGAGTGGAAAACAGGTCAGCTGTTTTCATTTATATGAACTTAGGCTAATGATTTACCTGGACTACACCTGGCAGAGGGAAGGGGTTGGGGAGATTGGAAGGGAAGAAAGAAGAAAGTCAGAAGAAGAATGATGAATTGGTCCAAGCTAGAAGGTACCCCAGAGGTTATGTAGTCTAAGGTCCTTGTTTTATAGATGAGAAAACTGAGGACCAGAGAGGAAAGGTCTTCAAGATCATGCAAAATGTTTGAGTGCTTCACTATTGAAAGTCCTAAAGTCAGGGCAAACTATTTGGATTTCCAAAGGAGATGAGTTATTGCACGGAGAAAGAAAACTGGTGGTATAGGAGAAGAAATTCCAGAAGGACATGCATTAATAAGCCTAAAAAAAATTCTGCAAGACATTGTTCTTGTTGGGTTGCAAAATTAGAATTCTGTTAATTCTACTTTACTGACTTGCTATTGTTTTAGACACTGTCTAGAAGAATTTATCTGGCTGGAGATCACAGCCAAATGGTTTTGGTGAGGAAGGAAATACGCTCTGAAAATACTGTGAAAGAAAGAACAAATAAAATATAAGAAAAAAATCCCTTAATGTATTTGATTTGTACATGTACATATGAATGTATAAACACAAACAAAATAAAAATCAATTTATTTAGGTAAGGTAGCTAGTCCTGAAGCCTTAGTTTTGAGCTATAACATTTTCTTACCTATTAAATCTTGGTGTTTACTTTCCAGGTTTAAAGTATACTAATTTGGTGGATCATTATATCTTTTACACATGTTAATTAAAGAAATTTCTAAATTCTCTACATTGATGAGTGGTTCATTCTTTCACAGATGGCAATGGAGGAAAAGTTTGAAGAGACGAGTGTTTAGAAGGGAACCCTGGCTGAGTTGAGAACCTGTGATTACCTGCGCAGACTTCAACTCTCTTTCCTCACCCAAGCCGAAGACCCAAATCTTGGAAATGAAGGTGCATTTTTCCTTTATTCCATTTTATCCAGCCTCAGTTTACTATAGGATTTCTGTCCAAGGGTAAAATCTTTCTGTATGTCTTGGGTGGCCTCATTTAAATAAGTCAACAAAAATGTAAAGAGTCCCTTTCCCTCCAAAGGCTACCATCTGCCTTACTGCCAACTTGTTTCAGCCTTGCTTTATAATGCATTTCCTCTGGTTCCTGGAGGAGTAAATAGAATGAGAGGAAGGCAATTTCCACCTGACGTGTTAATAGCAGCCCCTAACATTATGACAGATGCTGAAACAAATGAGTGAAAGTCTTTTACTAAAGATCAATAACTCCTGCACTGATTTCACTTGCATGACATGTTTGGAAATGCACAGCAAAGGAATTCTAGAGGCAGGCTCGAACACAGGTCTGACGCCCCATGGCACTCTCCGTCACGCACTGTCCAGCGAAATCAGGGACTTCACCTACTAACAGGGACTGTGAGGACGACTTCCTCACACGATTATCACAAACATCAAATATAAGAAAGACTTCTGCTAACTGAATCACGCTAGCAAAGAAGTTGTCATGATAAATGCTCAAGAACTAAGGTATTTTTTCTGATAATACTGTTCAGACAATATTTGTTATGGAAAAACCTGTAGCAATTTAGCAACTGAAATAACAGCCTGGTTCTTTTTTTCCTAGTGTAATTTATATTTGTTTTCATGAGGTATTCTTTAAAAAGTATCTTAAAAAAATATTAGCATTAAGTCAGAAAAAATGATTAATTATGAAATAAGTACCCAAACAATTAAATTGACTGTGTTTGTCTCTAGAGAAAATGAGTGAATTGAATGTTAGGGGCTATTTGTATGCAAAGCAGTTGTGTGTGTGTGTGTGTGTGTGTGTGTGTGTGCGCGCGCATGTATAATGTGTGTGTATGTAGATGGATGGATGGACGGATGGATGGATACATAGATAGATAGTGGTATGGCCTCCCATAGAAGAAAAGCATAGGTAGGTAGAACAGGGAAATAGCAGGTTCGAAGCAGAGCTTCTTGGTCCTGGGGCTTGGGGTGGGGTGAACAGCAATAGAATTCTAGGGGGTCCACTTTCAGAAAGTTTCAAGAAAATTCTGACGTCAATTTTGCATGATTTAGACCTTCACCTAAGTGTCATATCTTGGCAAAAACAGTGAATTTGGATAAATTAGGAGGAAATTAAACTAGTTTCAAAGTGTCACTTTGGTCTTTCTCCTCCAAGTAATTGCCTACATTGCTTCAAAGTCAGGCTTTCCAAACCATGAGTCTGATCACATCACTTTGATGGGTCATCTCTCCCCGCCTCCTGATGGCCAGATAATTTAAGAAATTATTCAACCTGGTGTTCTCGAACCTCTAAATAGAATTCTGCTTTATAGACCTGCCCTTTAATCAAAACCAATCTTAATCTCCAAGTCCCTCTTTCCTTCTTTCTTAATTTCTTGGGCATAGGTTATCTCTTTTGTTTTAAAACTTCCTTAGCACAATTTATTGCCATTTAAAGCATCAGAAAGCAGCCCAAAATAAACTTAAAGGAAGACAGTGTGTGTGCCCCATAACCAGGAAACAGGAGGACAGCTGGCTTCAGACCCTGTTGGAATCATGAACTCAAGAGCGTCGACTCCCTCCGTCTCCTACCTTTGTTCCCTCGGTCTGCGTTGCTCATTCTTTCTTAGTGCATGCTGCTCTTTCCAGGCAGCCAGGAAATAATTGATCAAGTACCATCACCTTGAAATTCAGGAACTTGGGACAAGAGAAACCCCCATCCCCTCTCCCCACAGGGATCAATGATCAAACCTTAGGGAAGACACAGGCCCTTCCTGTGTTGACATTGGTGCGGTGGTGAGGGATCTCAGTAGTGCACAAACTCTCAAAGCATAGCGGGATGTATTCCTCGGCGTTCTCCAGAGGAACAGGATGTGTGTGTGTGTGTGTGTGTGTGTGTGTGTGTGTGTGTGTGTGTGTAGAGAGAGAGATGTTAAGGAATTGGCTAGTGTGATTATGGAGACTGGAGGCTCCAAGGCCTGGCCAGCAGCTGGCGACTCAGGAAGAGACAATGTCACAGTTGTGGTCCCAAGGCCATCTGCAGGCAGAATCCCCTCTTGCTTAGGGGAGGTCTGTCTTTTGTTCAATGATTAGATGAGGTCCACCAGTATTAGAGAGAAAAATCTGCTTTACTCAAAATCCACCAATTTACATGTAAATTTCATACCAAAACACCCTCACAAGAACATCCAGAATAATGTTTAAGCAAATATCTGGGCACCTTGGCCCGGCCAAGTCGACACATAAATTTAACTATTGCAGGGAGGGATTATTTTGCAAAGATCATGAAGACTATGTTACCTGATGAGGAAATACTTGTTTTAGATGCCTACCATCCGCTTATTCTCAAGTTTGTGGCTCATATTTATTCTCACACACACGTTTGGTCTCTCCCAGATTCAGAGGCTTTCCTTTGGGAAAGGGTCACCTTTCTTTTATTATTGCCTTTGGTGACTTTCAAAATGTACTTCATGAAGTCGAGTGTGACATAAATAACTATTTGATAAACTGGAGAAAATGAAGCATGGTTGAAAAAAACTAATAAAGTCATGAGGAAACCTCAGTGCTGGATCTTGTAACCTTTGCTTTGCAGCCGGGAAAGCAGACAAAGGAGCTGGGGTCCGTCCTCCGCCCTTACACTCCCTGATAGAGACATTCTAAATTTCTCATGACTGCCTTGAACAGGGGCAATTCCTTGGTAACAGCTCAAGGACATTTACCTCCTTGCTCTTCTCTCCCAGTGGAGAAGATAGGCTTTGAGCCAGCGATTCATTCCTTCACTTGTTCTCACATCTCCACCAGTTCCATGAAGGTGAACACTTTAGAACCAAGCTGAGGTGACAGGGAACGAGTGGCCTGTGCCCTGTGTATGCCCCAGGAGGAAGAGGAGGAGGAGGAGGAGGAGGAGGAGGAGGAGGAGGAAGGCTGTGTATGTTTGTGAGTGTGAGTGCAAGTGTCTGTGTACATGTCTGTGTGTTTCCATGTGTGCATACCGAGGCCGAGTGAAGACAAATCAGGCGGGATTATAGTAATCAAGACACAAACACAGCCCTACTGAAACATATCCCTATACTATTCTTATTCCCCAAATAAGCGTTCACCAGCTCCTGCTCACATTTATTTATTAATTTATTCATTCAGGAAACTTCGTTTTGGAAGTGAAAGACACCGGGTCCCATTCCTTGCGAGGCGCGTGGTGCGGAGCAACACAGAGCAGCAGTCCCCTACGAGACGGTGTGCCCATCAAACCCCCGTGGGTAACTAGTGTAAACAACAGCAAAAGTCGGTCTCTTACAATGCATTAGACACTGGGATAAATGCTTTTCATGCTTTGGTTCAAACATAATATAGTCACTAGCATAGTGTATTGTTCTACTAATTTCAGAAATTTGAAACCTGAAACACAGGGAGGTTTTGTGACATTAATACTCGTCTGTCTGGCTCTCTCGCCAAAAACTTTCTCTATTGCTTAAAACAACCACATTTCAGGCATCTTCATTCCGCGCTCACAGTAGCCCGGGAATATAGGAATGTATGCATATATTATACAGCAGATGATGACGTGAAGTACATATATGCATAGTAAGTCTCTGAACTCACATTGCTGGAAAGTGATAGGCCTGAGATCTGATTGCGAATCATTTAAATCCAAGATCCATTCTCCATCCGTAAACCTGTAACTTGTAGAGTTTGCCGACATGCAAAATACAGATGCCAACATCGGCACAATTTTACCTAAGCTTTTTTTATAACCTTCAAAAGGAGATCATTTCTTTCTGCTAGGATTCTGACTCGTGCTCATTGGCCAATTTATTTGATAAAAGTTCAAAGGTATTTTATTTTTGAGTCACACACACAGGCACGCACGCTCTGGTCAGAATTAGTCCACATTTCCTAGCCTTATCAGACTGCAACACTAGCATCAAAACAGAAAATGGCACTTTCTTCTGTCCTATTACAACCTTGATTATTATTATTTTTATACACAGAGCACCCCGGTCAGCTGCCTGCAGATCAAAGGCAGGGCTGCATTGAGGAACAATCCAGCTGCTGACGCTGGCTGGCTTCTGACAGCCTTCAGCTGCTTTGATCAGACACCTATCAGCGCAGACAGGCACCTTTTTTGCCTTTTGTCTGAGTCAGGAAATGAGAGAGATGATGGCTGCCTTTTGGTCCTAATCCTAACCACTGTGCTTGACAGGAGATGAAAGCAACACCAATTACCACTGGTAATGGCTGACTGCAGCCCGCATTCATTATCCTAGTTATCATTACAAATTACACGGTATTCTCAGTTACCTGGGGAAGGAAATATTTAAAGCAAGCAGGGTCTCTACCAGCAGTATTTGATGAGCCCCAAGAGAAGAGCCTTCTGTCAAAGCGTTTCCAGCACAGCCTCCCCCAGAAGATGAAATCAAATGAAGATTCCTGGGTCTCCGTGGCGTCAGCCGTCCCCAGCGTTAGCCAGCTGAGAAGTGCATGTGTGTGAAGCCATGAGATGAAAGGACATGTGCTCTGTGAGGCTAGAGCTAGGCTTAGCTCTCTCTTGATCTCGGATATTATCTCAACGGTAGTCCATGCTGTTGCCTTTGGACATTCGTAGGTGAGTCAGCATGTGAAGAACGCACCTGTTCAATAAACTCATTTTAAGGTGTATCTGTGAAAACTACACCTCACCAGCCATACTTTTGTGTGTTCAGCCAGGGGCAGGGTTGGCTTAGACTTGTGGATTGTTTGAAGTAACAACCATAACAATATTCATATTAATATTTGAAACTACTTTTCCTGTAATAGTGTGTGTGTGTGTGTGTGTGTGTGCATGTGCACATGCCCTTGTATCATATATGTGGTGGCTGGGAGGGTAGACTCATGTCTGGGGCAGAGATTTACGGACCGTTTAACATTCATATGCTTTCATTTAATCTTCATACCAAGGGGAGACATAGATGTTATTATAAAATATTAAAGTGAGGAAAACAATTATTCATGAACTTACTGTAAATTGTTCAGGGTTAGTTGAAAAAAAGTCATGACCTTTGGTTCCAGGTTTATCTGATGTATCTTTGAATTATTTTGTTGTGTTTAACTCTATTCATTATCACAAACCTCTTCCGACATTTATGTGAGCTCATGATCTGTGATTAACCAGAATACACTTCTCAATCTGTCAGTCCTGCTCTGTCTGTAGGGCCCAGGTCATTTGTCATCAGTTTGTGAAAGTTGACTTTATCATTCTGGTAAAAATTACTCTTTCTACTTTCCTAGTATCCATGGCGTGACTCACGTTGTGCTAGATACTAGCATCGGTTCTGTGAATATTTGGTACAGGCATGAACGTCTGTGCTCCTTGAAGACGTTGCAAGTCTCACTCACCTCTGTAACCTCGGCTTAGCAGAGTGCCTGAGTGAAAAAACAGAGTGAAGGTTAGATAAATATTTAAGTTGAACTAAACCCAATTATTAGAAAGATAATCATTATATTCCTTCAAGGGCTCCATGACAAGGGGCAAGTGACTCTTCCAGGGTTCTTCTATCTACCTTAGCCTTGACTTCAAAAAATTTCTTTTCTATGAAGAGACAGTAACCTAAAAGAAAATTTAACCTAATAAATTCCAATAATTAAAAAGAAGTAGCATTTAGTTTTTAAAATGTAGTGGTTCTGAGCATTTTTTCATAGGTTTATTGGCCATTAATCTGTCTTCTTTTGAACAGTTTCTGTTCATGTCTTTGCCCACTTTTTAATGGGGTTGTTTGATTTTTTCTTGCTGATTTTCCTGAGTTCCATGTAGATTCTAGTTATCAGCCCTTTATCAAATGTATGGCAGGCAAATATTTTCTCCCATTCTGTAGGTTGTCCATTCACTCTAGTGGTAGTTTCCTTGGCTGTGCAGAAGCTTTTTAATTTGATCAGGTCCCATTTATTTATTTTTGTTGATGCTGCCATTGCTTTTGGGGTCTTCTTCCTAAATTCTTCGCCTAGGTTAGTGTCTGTAAGGGTTTTCCCAACATTTTCTTCTAGAATTCTTACAAAGGCAATACATGTAACCACAGTGTTTGTACACCCATAATATTGTGAAATAAAAAAAATTTAAAAAATGTAGTGGTTCTGCTTCTGGTAATCGTGAAATAGATTGTACCAGACAAAGACGATGATCTTAAACTCTGGACAAAGAGTTCACACAGCTATGTGTGCACGTGAACGTACACGCACGTGACGACAGCCGTTGGAGGACACTGGAGAGACTTAACTAGCAGGTGAAGCTGGAGGAGAGCTAATAGTGACGGAATTGCACTGGGTCGGATTGCCAGGGAAGGGAAAAGGGAATTTTGAAATCCATGAAAAGAAAAGCATTCAAAATTCACCACCATCACTCTGTGGAAATGCCAGTGGTGTATGCAGAGGCTCAAACCCACAGGTGTTACTTGGGCCCATCCTCTACAGCGAGTGCGTGGGGAGGTTGGAAAGTGTTGCATGGTTCTGGGTGCATGAGCCATCGGAACTCACTAACTGACACTTCTTTCCAAGGAAAAGTCTAGTCTTGAGGAAAAACTGCCAGGTATAGAATCGGGATCATGCAGCCCGAGTCAGTAGGTGGTAAGGAAAGGAAGGTTCCATTTAGGGGAAGAGAAATAGAGCTGGTTGATTTCTTAAGAAAGATCATATTTTTGAAAATTTCAGGATAGCTATGGAAAAGAGAGGTTTTGAGCCATGAGGCTGCAAAAGTTCGCACCTGTACTTTTGAAGAGTACGAGAAAACTAATCCACCATTAAACTTGAGAACAGAAATGGATTGTGATAAAATCTCATGCAAATTATTATGCAATAAAAAGGGGAAAAAGAATGAGCAGAACAATATTTTCAGAGAAACTGAAGGCATGCCAGGAAGACATGTCCATGAACCAGGTAAAACTTCATACCAGGTATTCCAAAGCAATCTAAATGTATTTAAGAAAATGGTGCAATCTCAGAAAATACAGTATTTAGAATTTGAAAAACTCAGATGATTGGACAAAGAAGAATATCTGATATCCTAGCTGACATAATTTAGAGAAGAATTATAAATAAAATAACCATTTCAGAAATCAGTATCAAACCAAGAGAAAGTCAAAAGTAGACATGTAAGTAAAATGCATAGATGATGCTTTAATAAAACAAAAGATGTAAAGAAAAAAATATAAATGAAGAAGGAAATTAAAAAGCAAGCACTTGAGAGAGTGAGGTGGAAAAGAACCAAGAGAGATTTCACGTCTATCTGTCAATGAGAACATAACCAAAGAAATAATTCAAGAAATAGCTCAATAATTCAAGAAATAATTAAAGAAAACTTTCCTGAAATTAAAAAAATCTTTGAAACTGTAAATTGAAAAGTCACAGACCATATCTAGGAAAATTAACCTACAAGGAACAGACTCATTCATAATTTATTATATTATTAGACTTTAAGGACATGCATACATTATGAATTAATTATGGTCCATTATTAATAATTACATTACCAAACTTTTGGAAATCTTAGGCAAAAATACCAAATCACTTATTAGGGGAAGAAAATCAGATTGACGGTAGAATTTTGGATGGCAATATGTACAGACAATAGAATATTATATTTAATATAATCAGAGAAAGAAAATATAAACATAGGATGTATGTCAACCAAATTAGCCTTCAAGAATAAAGATTACAGACAAATTATAAAATGAAGAAAAATAATAACTCTTGAACTAGAAAATATGTAGAATATGACTATAAAAACTCAGAGAGAGTATAGAAAGTATCTGTATAACCAAGAATATATATACTGCCTTGATTAACGTGCAAGACGTAATTAGGTGAAAAGGTTATTTCTTCAATTTAGCTGCTACAGACAAGTGATAGGAGGAGAGAAGTTGCGATCACCCAATCTCAGAATTGATAGTGATGGGAAAGCAACTGACAGTCCCAAGCAAAAGAGGTCACTGAATGTATTACATGAAGCTATTACTATAAAGGAAGGTGTTAGAGAAAAAAATGCAACTAAACATTTGCTAAACAATAAAATATACATTTTTTAAAAGATGATTAAATGCAATTGCAATAAAAAATTTAGATGGCTAAAAATACAAATTCAAATGTAAGTTTTTTCAAAAGATACAAACCCAAAGCACAGACATGAAAAAGTGAATGCAAAAAGACAGTGATGTACCAGGTACATTCAACCAACAGAGAGTCAAGGCCATGGCCATCGATATTCCACATGGTCAGATGCGATAGTTCAGATTAAACACTATTAACAGAGGTGAGAAAGGACACTCAGTAATATTAAATACAACAATACATGATCATTCTGTAAGTTATCAAAATTATGCACCTAATTACACAACATAAAGATGAAACTTCGGTAGATGAAAGGAAAAATAGAACAATACTACTAACAGATTTTAACAAAAGTCCACCAATCTCACATACACCAAAGTGTATAAAAATTAGTAAAAAAAAAAAAAAGACAAAATAAAATAATGAAGTGAATCATACAATCTTATATTGAAGTTGAAAACCCAATAATAAAAAATAAATCTTTTTTTAGAAATGCATGAGTCAAAAATTAACTATACCTTAGGGCACCAAGAAAATCTCAATAAATTGCAAATAAAACAAATCACACAAACAATATTCTCAATCAACCCAGTGCAAAAACACCAGAGATTAACAGTAACAATAAAAAGAGCAACGATCTATTATACTCTTAGGGCAAGAAAAAAATATCAGACTAAAATCAGAAAATTTTATGAACATGAAATAATTGAAAAAAGAATATTTTTTATCTATGGCAGAGATCATTAAACTATGGTTTTCAGGTCAAAACCAGCTCACTGCCTGTTTGTCATAAAATTTGATTGGAACATAGCAACATTTATTCATTTATTTATTAACAATTGCAGATTTTGTACTAAAATGACTGAATTGAGTCAAGAGGATTGCTTGAGGCCAGGAGTTTGAGACCAGCCTGGGCAACAGCAAGACCCCGTCTCCATAAATAATTAAAAAAAAAAAAAATTAGCCAGATGTGGTGGTGATGCACCTGTAGTCACAGCTACTCAGGAGGCTGAGGCAAGAGGATTGCTTGAGCCCAGGAGTTCGAGGTTGCAACAGAGACCATAGGTATATAAACCCTAAAATATTTAAAATACATTTATAGGGTATTCAAACAAATGACCCCAGAATACATGATCTTTTTAAGTTAAAACCAGAATATGCTATATTCAGGAGAATAAAATAGTCCTAAAATTATAAAATAATTCAAGTCATGCAAATTTTATTTATTTATTGCCACAATTAGAAATTAATGATAGGACAATATCTCTAAAAGCTCTAAATTTTTGGAAATTATTTTTAAATTACTTGTGGCACAAAGAAGACGTCAAAAAATGTTTTGAAAAGGATAAAAATGGAGACATGTATCAAAAACTGTCGTATGCAGCTAAATCAGTGTTTATTTAGAGATTTTATCACACTAAACACCCATATTACAAAAGAAAAAAAGGGCCGGGCGCGGTGGCTCACACCTGTAATCCTAGCACTCTGGGAGGTCGAGGTGGGAGGATTGCTTGAGCTCAGGAGTCAGAGACCAGCCTGAGCATGAGCAAGACCTGTCTCTACTAAAAACAGAAAAATTAGCTGAGCATCATGGGGCACATTTGTGGTCCCAGCTATTCAGGAGGCTGAGGCAGGAAGATCTCTTGAGCCCAGGAGTTTGAGGTTGCTGTGAGCTATGATGATGCCACTGCACCCTATCCAGGGCAACAGAGCAAGATTCTGTCTCCAAAAAAAAAAAGGAACAAATAATTAATAAAAAATAAAAGAGGCTCAAATCAATGATTCCAGTCTCCAACTTGAGAAGTTGAACAAAGAAGAGCAAATTTAACCTGCAGTAAGCAGAAGGGGGATACAATAAAAATAAGTCCAAAAAT
>RJWJ010037392.1:0-15556 GCA_004363605.1 Indri indri | reverse complement strand
CATACACTGCTGGTGGGACTGCAAACTAGTGCAACCTCTGTGGAAAGCAATATGGAGATACCTTAAAGAGATACAAGTAGAATTACCATTTGATCCAGCAATCCCATTACTGGGCATCTACCCAAAAGAACAAAAGTTGCTCTATGAAAAAGACACCTGCACCCGAATGTTTATAGCAGCACAATTCACAATTGCAAAGATGTGGAAACAACCCAAGTGTCCATCAATACACGAGTGGATTAATAAAATGTGGTATATGTATACCATGGAGTACTATTCAGCTTTAAGAAACAATGGTGATATAGCACCTCTTGTATACTCCTGGATAGAGCTGAAACATATTCTACTAAGTGAAGTATCCCAAGAATGGAAAAACAGGCACCACACCATCAAATTGGTATTAACTGAACAACACATAAGTGTACATATAAGAATAACATCTATTGGATGTCGGGTAGGGAGGGAGGGGGAAGGGGAGGGGCGAGGGGGAGAAGGGGATGGATATATGCATACACAAAGAGTGCAATGCGCACCATCTGAGAGATGGACACACTTGAAACTTGGACTTGGGGGGAAGGGGTGGGCAAGGGCAACACACGTAACCTAAACATCTGTACTCCTATAATAACAAATAAGAAAAAAAAATATTGTATTAAAAAAAGATACATATGTAAATATAAATTTACACTTTTTCATAAATATGTCATTTGCATAATTCTGTAGTTGCTCTATATTTACTGTCTTTAATTTTCCTTTCTCAGTACATACAAATCCACCTCACTCTTTTTAACCACTGCCTAGAATTCCGTAGAGGAGATATATCTTGATATGTGCAGCCAGTCTTCTATTGAAGGACATTTAGATTGTTCCCATATTTTTACCATTATAATTTCAGTGATTTATGAAATAAATTAATTTTTAATTACTATCCTCATGCTAATGGCAAAGCAATGTTGAATGGTGATACTTTTTCCCTTGCAAAGTTATTTTATCCTCTACAAAACTCCTTTGATTTATTTTTCACTGCTTGATTGCTGATTAAATGGGATCAATTAAAAGAGAAAATCACTAGGGGAAATCTCTCAAAATATGTAAATCTTTTCAACACACACATGTTCACCAAAATTCCAGTTAGGCTTTGAATGTCATGATACTGATAAACCGCTTTGGAAAAACTGTGACATAATATGCAAAGAATGAGTTCAGCATCGGGCCGAAGTGTGTTTGAAATTTGATTCTAACCAAGAATACCTTGCATGATATTTTTGTGCCTTGGTGCCCTCATCTGTGAAGAAAAATACTATCTTTATTTGTTTCTATGAGGAATAAAAAAAAAAAAAAGCATGCCCCTGACACAAAGAATGTGTTAAATTGTATGCCTCCCACCAAAAAATTAAAATATAAAATGTTCTATTAATGTATCCACTGTATGTTTGGTAAAGGAACTAAAGACTAAAATTGGGAAACTAAAATCTATCTGCAGGGTTTTTTTCAAATATTCGGACCAGTACCTGGATCAGTCAAATAATTACTTTGACCACTTCCTGTCTAAACTATGAAAATCAGTGCTATATTTTACTAAATGTGCATATCAGACAGTGGTTCCCAAAGTGTGGCTCCCAGACTAGTAGCATGACATGACGTTTTATTGTAAATGCAATTTAGGCTCCATCCCATACCTACTGAACCAGAAATTCTAGGGTTTGAGCCTCACAATATGCTCTTGATGAGTCCTCTGGGTGATTCTGACATGTGCTAAAGGTGGAGAAATACTAGTGTATATCTTAAACCGTAAGTACTAAAATGTGAGATGTTATTCATTTCACTACCTATAACTTTAAAAATGAAATACATTTAAAGAGTATAATACATTTTTAGCAAGTAAAGTGAAATTGTCAAGTGAAATTATGAGCAATTATAATGATAGAGAACTCAAAATAGTGGCCCGCATTTTATCTTGCCAAATTTTTCTCCACATTAGTCATTACCTGTGCTGCCTTTCACCCAGGTTTCAGAAATGACATTCTTACTAAGTGTTTTCAGATGCTCATCGCTTAGCTGAGAGGTTAACTCTGGAATTGTTTTCAGAATCTTCACCACAGTTTTGTGTTCGTTTGCTGTCCTGTGAACAGGCCTTTAAAAAAATAAAACAAATACAAATTCAGAGACCATGGCAGAAATTCAAAGACAAAAACAAAAAGCTCCTTGATTTTTGAGTTTCCAAATTTTTATTTTCTTTTTAACGGTTAAAAAGAACTGTGATGATATTCTATTTTGTCTTAATCATCAACTTTAGAATATGTTCATCTTCTAACATTCACATGTACTCTCATGATACTTTAACTTTTAGGAAATTACATAGTGCCTTTATCTTTTTTAAAAAAATAGAAAACTGTGTAGTTAATTTTAAGATTGCATCTTTTATTAGTAGTAATTATAATAATAAAGACCTCTTTCAGATAGTAAACAGAAAAGATTGAAGTTCCCACTGTTTATTATTGATGCTTTTAAGTACCACCAAAGTTAGATCAAATGAAGCTGTAATTTAACACTTAAGAATATGAATTTTAAGTGAAAAGATGCATATGTTATCATAGAATGGATGATATTTATCATTTATTTTTAATCATTACATTCACTCTTTAATAAATGTAACACTATAATCAGTATGTAAAATTCATGTTAATCTAAATTCTCAAGGGACTAGCCTAGCTATCATAGATACCATTGCTAAATACTCAGTATTTTTCAAGTAGAGTTTTAAAATCTGGTCTGACAATCAGTTTAGCAGCAGAAAGTGAATTTAGGATGCCCATAGCACATATGTGGGTTTGCTAGTAACAGTCTCAATTTAGACCTAATTGTATTACTCTCCAGAATTTAGTCAATTGTTGTGTTACATATTTTAAACCTATATTATTTGTTGGAAGCAATAGTTGCCTTCACCAATACATAAGGTCTATTTTCATTCCTTCTCATTTTTTTCCTTGAATTCTATTTTGTCAGCTATTCAATTTGTGTCTTTCAGCTTTTCTTGGTTTATATTTGCCTAACCAAATTTTTAGCATTACTTCATTTTCAAAATGGTGTATATTTTGTGTTTTAAATGCTGAACTTCTGTCAAGCAGACTAGGTTGAATATCTGTTAACGATATTAAGTTTTTCAATTTCTGAACATAAGATATCTTTCTGTTTACTTGGATCACCTTTACTTTCAATGATGTTTTACAGTTTTTAGTGTACAAGTCTTACATTTAATCTATTTCTACATACTGTATGTTTCTGAGGGTATTCTGAATGATTTTGTTTTCTAAATTTCATTTTCAGGTTGTTCATTGATGGTGTGCAGATTTGATATTTGTATGTTGATCTTATATCCTACAATTTTGCTGAACATGTTTATTACTTGAATTGAATCCACAAGATTCCTTAAGATATTCTATATGCAAGATCATATCACTTCCAAACACAGATAGTTTTAGTTTTCCTTTTCAGTCTAGATGACTTTTGTTTCTTTCTCATGACTAATTGTCCTGGCTAGAACATCCACTATAATGTTGAATAGAAGTGGCCACAGTGGATATCTTTCTTTCTTCCTGATCTTAGGGAGAAATCAGTCAGCTTTTCACCACATTAGTTGTGAGTTTTCCATTGATTCTCTTTATCAGATTGAGGAAGTTCCCTTCTGTTCTTATTATGTTGAGAACTTTTTTTTTGTCCTGAATGTGGATTTTGTCAAATGTTTTTTCTATGTTTTTTGAAAAGATCATGTGGTTTTTGTCCTTTATTCTATTAATATGCTATATTACACATGAGTTGATTATTGGCTGTTAGATCAACCTTTTATTACTGGGATAAATTCCACTTGGTCATGGCAGAAAATCTATTTTATATGTTACTGGATTCAGTTTGGTACTATTTAGTTGAGAATATTTGTGTCAATATTCATAAAGGGACATTCGTAGTTTTATTTTCTTGTGACCCTTTCTTTTGTTTTAGCATCAGGTTAATGCAAGCTTCATAGAATGAGTTGAAAAGTGTTTCTCCCTCTTTCATATTTTGGGAGATTTTGTGAAGAATTATCGATTCTTTAAAAGTTTGCCAGAAATTACCAGTGAAGCCAGTTAGCACTGGAATTTGCCTTATAAGAAGTGTTTTTTAATTATTAATTCAATCTACCCTTGTATAAATTTATTCAGAATTTGCTTTTCCTATTTAATCAGTTTTGCTTATTTGTCTTTTTCTAGGAATGTGTCCTTCAATTCTAAGTTATGTTGGCACAGAGTTGCTCATAGGGTTCCCTTATCTTTTTTATTTCTGCAAGGCCAGTACTAATGGCCTCTCTTTCATTCCTCATTTTAGCGATTTGTGTCTTCTCTCTTTTTTTTCTTAGACATCCTAGGTAAAATTTTATCCATGTTGTTGATTTTTCAAAAGAACTAACTTTTTTCTCTATTCATTTTCCATTCTCTATTTCATTTATTTCTTTCAGCACTTTAAATGTTATGAGAAGTCATTCCATTCTTTTTGAGGGTTTCTTTCACAATGTGCATTGTTCTCCCATGCTGCTTTCATTATTCTGTTTTCCTTCTAATTTGAAAATTTGACTATGATGCTTTTAAGTGTGGAGTTCTTTGTGTTTATACTGCTTAGAGTTCATTGAGCTTCTTGGGTGAGTTGATTAATATTTTTCATCAGGTTGGGAAGGTTTGAGCCATTCTTGCTTCAAATACCTCTGCCCTTTTTCTCGCTCCTCTCCTTCCGGGATTCCATTATGTGTATGCTGGTATACTTACTTGATGGGTATCCCATAAGTCTCTGAGGCTCCATTCATATTTTTCATTCTTTTTTCTTTCTGTTCCACCAACTAGATAATCTCATTTGATGAATCTTCAAGTCTGCTGATCCTTCCTTCTGAAAGTTCAAATCTGTTGTTGAACCCTTCTATTGATCTTTTAATTTTAGTTACTATACTTTTCAATTCCAGAATCTCTATTTGGCTCTTTTTAAAATTTTGGCAGTTTCTGTCTTTTCACTGGTATTCTGTATGTATTAAGACATCATCGTCCTACTTTCCTCTAATTCTGTAAAGTCTATATACCGTGTATTAAATGCAGCCACCTAAGTCTCTGTTCATTTAGCTTTGTAGTCATCTTGTAATTGTTCAGAGATATCCATAAATGCCTTGAACAAATATGCCCCCAGCTTTTGCTGATGAGCTAATTCTATGTTGTCATGCTTCTCTTTAATTATTTAGACATGATTTCCCTTAGTTTTTTGAACCTATTCATAATATTTGATTTAGAATCTTTGTCTATTAAGTCCAGCATTTGTATACCCTGGATATTGATTGCTGCTAACTGCTTTTGTTTTCTGCATATGACACATACTTTGCTGTTTCTTTGCAAATCTTATAATTTTTGTTAAAAATGAAACATTTTAGATAATATAATATAGCAACTCTGGAAATAAATTTTTCCTCTTCCTTAGGGTCAAATAATAATGGTACCCTGAAATGAGGCTTTTCCAGGGAGTTGTCAGTCAAGTCACATTGTGGCAATGCTCTGGGAGTGGGGCTTTGGGAGGAGCTCCTAACCAGTGTGCCCCCTCAAGTGTTTGCAAGGTTGTTGGTTTTCACAGCTACTGTTGTTCAAGGCTATCACAGAGAGAGGAGGATTAAATAAGGATTAGTAAGGATTAAAAGGAGGATTAAAATAATATAAAAAGCCACAAACTCTGCTTTCCTTACCAAAATTCTCTTGCTTTTCTTGAACAAACGCTACTCTCATTATTGCAAGCATTTGATTTTCAGAGTTTTGAACAATTTAATTTTGACAATATTTTCCAACATTTCATTGTTGTTATGAAGGCAAAGCTTTATAGAGGTCCTTACTCCCCCATTCTGAAAGTCAACATTGACTCAAATTTCTCTGATTTTTAGCAATACCCATAATTTCTTCCCACAGCCAAAAACCAACATATATCTCAAGCACCTAATGACAAAGGGTTAGAGAAATGCATGTAACCATTGAAGGTAGGGCAATCAAAAATATATGATAAATAACACCATTTACAGAAAAGGTTAAAGGCAATAATTTTGTTATTGCTATTTAGAAATGGGGTTTTTCTCTGTCACCTAGGCTGGAGAGCAGTGGCACAATCATAGCTCCTGCCTCCACCTCCTGAGTAGATGGGACTACGCCATCATGCATGACTAATTTTTTTTCATTTTCTCTTTTTAGAGACAAGGTCTCACTATGTTGCTCAGACTGTTCTCAAACTCCTGGTCTCAGGAGATCCTCTCACCTCAGCCTCCCAAGTCACTGGAAATACAGGTGTGAACCACCCTACCAGGCTAAAAGCAATAATATTTAAGAGCCTGGCAGTCACTCAAAAGTTACAATTCTTTATCATTTTGATGAATTATAATTTATATATTCTGTAATTTATATATTCTGATTCAAACATGCAAAATATTATTTCTACAACTAATCTAATCTTTTTCTGGAAATCCAATTCCTTTACAATTTTGATTTTTCAGCTTCTTTCTGCCTTTCTACCCAGGTACCCAAGAACATATTTGGAATATCATATTAGGGCCATACAGAAATGGAAGCGGTGGTAACTCACCAACTCCTGTTATCATCTTTCTCCCTTGCTTGTATTGGTTCTTTTTAGCACTAGTCTTAAGGATTTTTGAGGCAACAATCTGACAAATAATCAGCATACTCTGCAATTCTGAAATTCCCCCCAGAACTCTTGAGTCTAATACATCCCATAGTTGTTGTCTTTGGGATAATAAATAAAGACAGTCAGGTGTGAAAACATCCTTCATCTCTTTAAACATGGCCTTCAGTTCTTTCTCAATCTCTACCCTTCTTATCTGTCAGGAACATCTTTTACACACATTATACCCTTTCTTTCTTTATTGGTGTTTCTTGGCCTCCTCTTATTTTAAGAAACAATGCAGTAAAAGAAACTAGATTAACAAAAAGGAAAAACTCATACATTGTGAGATGTTTCATATACTATGATCCCCAAACTATTATTAGTAGTAGGAGTTGTTTATTGAATAGTCTCCTTATGAATTATCAGACCACATACAATGGTGTGTAAAAAGATGCTAGTCCCTTTGTATTTTCATTAACTCACCTTTGTACCTATTTCTAGCCCCAATTCCAGCTGATGGCCAATAGAAAATTTTTAGTGTATTCCAAATATTTCAGGCATTTCAGTAGGAAACAAAATAAATTCAGGGTTTTTTTTGTTACTCCTTTCTCTCTCAGTAATCACCTCAAATCTAGGGGCTCATAAAGAGTAAAAACAAGCAGGTATCTGGCTTCTGACCACCTGTATCTATGTGGGTTGGCATTTGCTGAGTTGTAATATCATATATAGCCTTTGGCTTCCATGCTGACATCCACTGAATGTCTCAGCATTCCCAGTTGTGCAGGTACACATGATCTTTGTTCTCTAAAGCTCTTGCAAATCTGTTGACTTTTCACTCTCAGCCAATTCTTCACACTTCTTGCTAATAAGAACAGAATTTGCTACTTCAAGGAATATTGCTGAGACCATGAGAAATTGGTTGAGACTCTCTTAAGGCCTCTCTACCCCTAATACTAATTTACTCAGATGTGCAAAGGAAATGGAGCTTCTGTATTTTTCTGCAACAGATTTAAACTTTCTAACTATCTCTAATCTGCTAGATTGAAGAGTAAAACAAAGCAAATCCAAAAAAATCCTTCAACTTGTCTCTTAACAATATCATGTCTTCTGATATATACAATCTCCAGTCAATTTAAATACTGAGGATATGTGAAGTTTAGCTTCTTATACTAGCTGATGTAAATGACCTTTCTTAGAGGACCTAGGCTCCTTAGTAAAAGTGCTTAGTCTTCCAGAGTTACTTCACTCACAATTTTTCTCCCTACAAGGGAAGGTAAGTGTACAAGGAGATTGACCGTGTCCTCGTGGGTAGAGGAATAGTTGGTCTGAATGTGCTTAAAATTGTGAAGAAATATAACCAATTTGCATTACAAGACACAGACAAAACCATTAAGCTTGGGTAGGATGTTTGCCAATAAAACAACAGTAAATTAGAACACTCGGTACAAGTAAGGGGAGAAAACTGTAATGAAGTATGCTGTAAGAAGCAACATTTAAACTGAAGATCAAAGAGGTCAGTTTCTTCAAGGACACATAGCTAATGATGGTAAAAAGGAATTAGAATACTAAAAATTACTGAGTGCAGAGCAAATCATGTTTCCAACACACACACATACACACACTCACATATGCATATGCACACAAAAGTACACACCCAAAAATCTAAATATAAATAAAATAATTTCAGTCCCTCAGAATAAATTAATAAACTATGGAATAGAGGGAGGAAAGCCTACAATTTTATTATTTAAAATGAAGTCAAAATATTATATGTGGAAACATATACATGATAGCATTAGTCAAAATATTAAAAATTAAAAATAAATATTCAAAAATAAAGGTTAAAGTGTAACATTTTCTAAAAGGGATAATGCTTAGCTTATTACAGTATCAGGCATATAATTGAGAATTCTAAGTAGCAATAGAAACCTACAATGTCAGTCACATGTTATTAAATATATCCTATATACTTATCCTAGGGGCAAGATTATAAGTGATTCTTAATGATCTGTTTTTACAATTGAAAATGCCATAATCAAAATATTCACTTCAGACACTCAATTTTATGAGTCTTAACTTAATGATTCATAAATCATTGTCTTCTTACAGATTATTTCCCTTAACTAACTGCTTTTAAAGTGTCAATTTATCCCATCAGTTGTTTCCATTGCCTGGTTTCTTCTTCCTTTGGAACAAGAGAACTGCACACTAGACTATACATGAAATAATAATTATCTTTTGTTTTATTTCATCTATTAAACCCTAATTATAAATTATTGGGTATAATTTAGCAAAGGAGCTGAGCATTCTCTATATTACTTATTTACTTATGCTTAGTTTAAGACACCTACGCTGTTTGATTTGAAGGAGGATCTGACTAGGTATTAGAAATTCTGTAAAGGCAGCTTCTTGTTCTTTTGTAGACAAATAGAAAAGAAAAAATAAACGAAGCAGCGTAATTCTGATTGCAAGAAAGACTTCATTCATGGAAAGTTGCCAGAAGGGCAGTAAAGGTCTCTAAAAGGGAAAGCAAATTTCAGAGTTGCTGATTACCTAGGTCCTGTCATAAACCAATTTTTAATAAGAAGTAGAGATATTTGGGAGCTGATTCATATATTTGAAAAGCTGTCAAATTAAAGAGGGATTAAGATCATTCTGTCTGGCAATTATGAGTATAACTTATAAAGAGGTCAATTTTTTTCTAATTAAAAGCTACAATTAAAAATATTAAAACAATACAACAGATCTTTGGGGAGAGATATATGAAATTCAAGTGTTAGCTCCCTATCCACATCCTCCCGCTGTTGAAGTTCATACTTTCTTTTAATATTGGTCAAAAAATAAACAACCAAAAAAATCAACATGTGGCTTAGTCTCATGTGCTGTGGGAAACTTGATAATCCTTTAATATCCTAGAGAATTTGAAGGAAGCTGATGTTTGTACTAGTCACTTCTTGCTGATTTTCTATTTTCATTGAATGCTTAATCTCTGATCTGGAAGGCAGAATTTGCTGTGGTCAGGTTATTTTGTTTTCTTGTGAATAACATCACATCCTTCCAATACATAAGATTGAGGTGAGGTAGAGAAGAAATTACTACTTATTTTCAGTTTTTAATATTTTCATGATATTATGTGATTCTTGTGCTACAAAAATTAGACAAGAGCAGTGGTATTCAAACACACACATGCACACACACATACAATCACAGAGCACTTTGCTCAAACTAAATCTTACATAGAGTGTAAGTTAAAGCAGGACTATGCTAGTTAAGGGAATGGACAGATAGGTCATCAGTTTCCATACTAGACCTCCTCTTCCCCTACACACACCTGAAAAAAAGGAGGAATCCATGGGGCTAATGTAAAATTATAGGAAAACTAAGGTTCCTTTTGACATGAATATTCTATCATTTCAATTAGATGGTTGCCCACTGTACTTTATGTTATTTTCCTATAATTATAAGGAGCAATGAAGAATTACACTTTCTAATCCAGTCTTATTTTTCTTAATGGAAAAGCTGAGGTTTAGTTATGTTAAGTAACATGCCCATGGTCACATGGATAATAAATTGTGGAGCCAGGATTTTATCTCAGGAAGTCTCACTCTAGAACCTAGGTTCCGATCTTCTTAGCTACCATACTATATCAAATCTTTATTACATTGATTTTCGCTTATTTTGAGTTATTGGGGCTAACTGAGTTGAGGCAAGAGATATTCCAGTTTTTGTTGTGTCTGACATACAATAAATTTAAAAGAATATGAATTTATGATTTAAAAATTTGGTACAGATGTTAATAAGTATTTAGAAAAAGAAGAAAGTACAATAAATTATAAAGTTTTAAAGTCGATGATTTTAAAACATCACCAAATGCTGAAAAATATTACAGTACTTTTATTAACTAGTTGCCTATATTTTTCCATTATACTTATTATTCTTACTTTTTATTGCATTTCTTACATATTTTCACCGCTTTGTATGACAATAATTTTATATCATGTTGATTGAAAGAACAGACTCTTCTCTCTAGCTTGGTTGATAAAATTTTTAAAATTACTGTTAATAATTTATAAATATTTCTTTTAGTTTTACAATTATCAGTAATATCATAAACTTTTAGGATTTTTATAAAATTTAGGAAAATCTCTATTCACAGTTCTTTCATATATGGGCCATAAGATTTGAAAAGCTTTTCTGCAGACTTGATTCTCACTCCATGCATTTAAAAGTATATGCCACTCCTCTGCACACATACTTTTGGTGCCAGGTTGCTTTAGGCTCTGTTGCATCATGTCCAGATGCTGGTAGGTCTGCAAGGTGGGTGGTAAGGGTTATTCCTGACAGCTATTACTATACTAGCACAGCTAGCAGTAACTGCATATACAGCAATGACTGAGAACCAAAAATTATATCCTGCTAGACCCAAAGGAAATGTATCTCTAACTCAACTTTCCCTAAACTGGATGCCCAAAATGCCTGAGGCCTCTTCAATGCTAGGTGCCATGAATATGAAGTGTAAGAAAAGGAAGTTGGCAGGCAAAGGGAGAACACGTGATTGTAGTTAATATACCTTACTTTTGCAAATTTTACAGAAACTCATGAGCATGTGAATACATTTCTAGGCCCTCTCCAAGGGCTTCTGAAGTGACCCATGCAAATTAAATGACAGGCCTAAAGCTTAAGCTTCATTATCTTCAGGGTAAATCTACTTCTGAGTTAAGGTCTAGTTATTAAGCAAAAGAAACACTAAGAAAATAGAATCAGCCATCAGGCCAGATTAAAAATACAAGGCTTTGAATCTGGAATGAAAAGGGGGAGGGAAACAAAAAAAGAACATGGAATAAGGAACACAGAGCAAAGTAAAATTATGAGCTTGAATCAGAGGGTATGAAAGAACTGGCTCAGATTGAAAACTTAAAAAAAATGGCAGACATAAATGTGTGAAACATTAGCTGGAATATCTGGGAGTCTCTTATATCTAGGTATATTTGTCCCTAAAAAATTTATCCTGCACACACAGACATATGAGTTCCTCTAGGATTCAAAACCTTTCTATAATTTGATGGACTATGTTTGGGGATACACGAACACATTCAGAAATTGCACAGCTAAAATCCCTGGGCCTTAGCAGGTATATAACATTTGACCAAATGTTCTGTAAGCCACAGATTAGTAGGATAAAAAAAAAAATCCAGCTAAAAAGTTCACTTTAATTAAAGGATGCAGATATGCATACTTTTCCATCCCTTTAATAGTATTGGAAGCAGTGTTTAGGCTGTTAAAGAATATTTAAAACTATCAAAAATGGGATTTCCCCCAAATGTCATTTTTTTTATATGGCTCCCTTTTCCCCACATGTTTTCAAGCAACCCATTGTAAACTTCTTTTCCTGGAATCTAGTGTGTACTTGAAGTATTTCTTGAATCATTAATCATTAATATGCACATCACCTTCTGTCTGACTTTTCATTTGAATTCCCTAATCAGTCAAGGATGAATGAACAGAATAACAATTGATTTTATTTGATCATCAAAATTCATATGACAAACGCTGATCATTACCAGTTTTTTGAGAAATTGAGTTTGGTCATTCATGGAGTGCACACATCAGAGGCACAGCATGATTTTGGTTCTCTTTGCTATTTCTCCACAACGTTGAAAATTGAAAGATTAATGCCAATAATTTTAACTTTTCAAGTTTTTTCTTTAAACTCATAATTAGAAAATAGATTATGATTTTTTCAAACATCTCCCTTTGTTGTTTGGGGAGGATGGCTGGGCTCTTTCTTGTGAAGGGAGAGAAATTTAAAAGCATTGGGTACCAATAGAATATTGTAGTAGCATATTTCCTTTCATTGCACAATGAGAGGATTGAAGTAAATGTCTGCTAACTGGAATTTTCTTAAAAAGGGAAGTGGGTCATAAAACAAGTTGCAAATGGCTTAACGTATCTACATGCTTTTGGTTCTAAGGCCAAACCTGAGAATTATGAGAATCCTCAGGCAAGGTACATCAAAGAGCACTTTCTTAGAATTTTTGACAAACTCAGCCCAGAAGATCTGAGTGGTTAACAATAGCCACACGAAAGGAACATAAGTAAGTTCTCAAAATACTTCAAAAGCTGCCTGTAATCTCACTTTCCGAACCCATTCAGCAACAGTAAACACAATAATCATGGATTACTGAAATAGATGCTTAGAGCTGACTTTTATTGAAGGCTTTCTACATCTTTTGTGCTTAGGCATTTGAAAGAGCTGCTTCTAAGACACAAAACTGATGAGACGGATTTCTTTGTAAGAGAAACTGACAGCAATTTTGTTGGAAATCTTAATTATTCTCCACAATTTCTCTTTTCGTGCTCAAAAAATATAATAATTGTTACATGTCAGATTCAGAAGGTGAGTAATAGCTTCTACATAACATTTTGTATTTTTGAAATCAACCAAAACAGACCATCTACTATCTGACTATTCATTCATTTATTTATACAGACAATAGGTATGTGCAATGGTTAATTTTCAGGTCATATTCTAAATGCTGGTGCATAACAAAGAAAAATACAGATACGGTCCTTGCCTCACACAACTTAAAATTCAGAAGGGAAGTCAGGCATTAAAGACAACTCAGGTGTGTGAAAGCATTACAAAAGGCAGAGTACTGTGTGCCATGGAAAGTAATGGCGAGACATAACCCAATCTGGGGGAACGAGGGTATCAGAAAATGTTTCCCAGAGACAGTGGTGTATAAACCGACCCCTGAAAAATAAGTTGGTAGAAGATGGAAAAGGGAAGGATATCAGCAAGTGTTTCAGGAATAAGGAATTGCAAAGATTCAGAGTCCAAGTATTCAAGAAATATTTTGTGAAGAAAGCCCATCGTGGTTAGAGCAGAGAGGGCAATGAGGAAATTGGACATAAATTGAATCTAAAATGGTAGGCAAGGTAAAATCCTAGAGGGCATTATAAACCTTGTTAAGAATTTTAGACTTTGTCATTAGGAAAGGTAAAGTCATCCAAGGACTTTATTAAAAGGAATAACTGGGCAGATTTACATTTTTGAAAGTTCACTCCGGCTACAGAGAGAAGGCTGGATCAAGGTATTGTAAAACTAATGCACTAAGATCAGTTAGAAGGATATTACAGTAAATTATGTAATGAGCAATTCCAGATCCAGTTTTAAAAATTAATTTGGAATATATTTAGTGAACTTAAGGGTTAATAAAAAAGCAATACAATTCAATGTCAGGCAGGCAATTCACCCTTCTGTGGGAGTAACACTGATATCACTGGTTTTACTGATAATCATGATTACAGGGTTTTCCTTGTTAGGATGGCTGATTGGCAAAGCTAGCTTAACATGTTTCCAGTCCAAAATAATGTCATGTTGAGTGTCTTGAATTGGTGACTATATTTCAGCTATTGTCAAAATGCTAATTTTATGTATTTGTGTGTGTGTGTGTGTGTTTATACACTAAAAGGTAGATTTACTCTATTAGTCCTTCTTTAGCATATATTTTTTTAGGGTATGCTCTATCCTCATCTAAAATATAATGATGGAAATTCACAAACTTAAATTTTAATAGCTTAGCTCTAAGCCTTTCATCATTTGTGGGAAAACATCTGCATAGCAAAGAAATAAAAGGTAACATATCAGATAGATAGAATTAGACAGAAATATATACATATGTATTTAAAATGTTTATATAGACATATTTCAATATCTAGTATATAGGTAGATATATATCTAAAGATATTGAAATATACCTATGTAAATATTTTAATTTTTAATATAATTTAATAAATGTTGCCTTTTTGAAAATTGATAACAAAAATGGCTATATAGAGAAAATTCCTTAAGTATTGAGTAAAAAATAAAACTAAAATATTATATAATATTATCAGTTATGTACTTCAATATCTGCTTGTTGGCAAGAAAAAAGTTGACACTTGAAGAATTGATTTTTTAAATCGATAATTAGTGCATTTTTGTTTTCTTCTGTGGTGCCCCAAATTCTCTGACCTACATTTAATGATAAGACAAATCAACTAGGTTAGCTAAGGTCATTAGTATATGGTCATTCCACACTTACATTACCTTTAGTAGCAACCACTTAAAATATTTTTGAAAACTTATTTACACTGTATATTTCAAATACAAATTTAAAATAGTAATTTTTATTTAAATAAATAATTTAAAAATAAAATAAATATTCAAAATGAATTTAACATATTAAATAAATTTATAATAAATTAAAATAAGAACATTATACTGTGGTTCATTGATTAAAATCAGATTCAAAGGGTTTATTTTATTATGTTTCTCCAAGCAGCTTACACAAATTTTTTTAGAATTCTTCCTTGTTTATTTTTTTTGTTTGTTTTTTGTTTCTTTTAACTTTGGAGAATGTTGAAGTGGATATTGACAGGGCATGATGGATAGGAACAGAGCAGAGAATGGAGCTGGAATGATGGTTGTAAATTTAGGAGATGGTCAAGAAGTATTTTTGGTGCTTGATTATGTTGGGTAAAGACAGAAGAAATCTTTGGAAGGCTACCACATTACCAGCTTATGAAATTATAGGTATGATGATGGAATTTATTAAGATGAGGGAGGCTATAGAAGAAAAAGTTTAGTAGAATGAACTAGGGTTTGGTTTTAGATATGAAAAGTGAGACATACCAAGTGAGCACATCAAGTAAGTATTTAGTTATAAATAAATCCAAATCACTCCACAGGAATCTTTAAAATTTTAATAAATACTTCTAAGCATCCAATTCTGGGAAAGATGGATTGACAGGGTCTAGATTTAAGCACCTGCCCAAAACAACTAAAAAGTAGATAACATATAAAATAATGGTTTTGCAGATATTGATTATCAGGCAAAGACAA
>RJWJ010037391.1:0-15553 GCA_004363605.1 Indri indri | reverse complement strand
TTTTTTGGTAAAAAATGTTATAAGAAGAAATAGAAACATTGTTTTTGTTAAATAGAAAATAATTTTGCCTAATTTAAAGCTTCTATAAATTATTTTAAATTAAATAAATAAATGATATAGAAAACCAAATGGATATAAAAGTTGGGGTAAATGATAAAAATTATAAAAACCTTATAGAAATCTTACCTTATGTTCAAATTGATTAAGATTAAACAGATTTATTTGTAAGATTTTTATTAACATTATCTCTAACATTTAATATACTAACACAAAGATAAAATTTGTTTTTCTCTTTTAAACAAGATGTAAATGTAATATCAATAGAGATAATGTAACAGAGAGAATGGCCTGAAAAAGGGTAAAAATGTTTTCTGTCTCTACAAAACCCCCTCACACTTTTTGAGAACTAAAACCTATATCCCTGTCTCAGGCCAGTGGTGGGGAGGGTGCAGGGGAGTGTCTTTTGTTCTTTATACCACAGGGAATGGCTCAAGGGACTTGTCCTGGTGGAGATCATTGTCTTAAGTGAAGATAAGATTAATCAGAGGTTATGACATTGTTTTAGCCAAAGACAAGATGGGTTTTAAAGCGTTTTAAAGGTTTTAATCAGAGCCATCCCCGTTTAAAAGCTCTGTATTTCTGCTCAGAGGCAGGATGTTGGTACTTAAAGACAGCAGCCTGCTAACTTCCTCATTTGCTGGCAAATTAATGAACTTCTCTTTCCTTCTCCTCAAACCACTTGTCCTTATTCTTCTGATGCGGTGCTGGAGACAAGTGCTAAACTTTTGGTAACAATAATAAAAGATTTTGTTCGCCTCTTGAGTAAACTCAAGAAAAGTGGAGAGAGAGAGAGAAAGAGAGATTCAGTTTGCCTCTTTACTAGCTTGTTTTTCAGCTTCAGTTTGTCTTTATTAGGTCTTGTGATTATTTGGGAAACTGAGTCTCCTCCCTGTTAAAGAGTGAAGTTTTTGCCTTGTAAAATCTTTGAATTATCACTCTGACTAAATGAATAATTATTATTTTATAATAACCTGTGATCCTGTGTTGTGACAAATGTTACAAACTTTTGGTAGTTGACATTCTAAAATTGAAATTCTAAATTCTGTCTTTTTTACCTTAAACTCGTTTTTCTAAAATAGCTACCAAAAGTCCAAGAGAAACACATTCAGTTTATTTGGTATGTTAAAACTATACAGGAAACATTGTCAAATATGAAACGATGTTTAATTTTCTTTGGGTTATATTGACATAAATGTTATTAATATGTGTTATAAAATTATAACAGATTCTGAAAATTCTTATATGTCTTGGTGTATGTTTTCAATAACAATTATGGTTATTATTGTTGTGTGCCGAAGAAATAGCCAAATTTCTTTGTCAATTGTTTCTTTAACTGTGACTATTTTAATATTTTCTGTCAATTATTTTACTTTGACTCTTCTTGAAAAAAAAGCAATTTTCAACTGGCTACAGACCAAAATTTGCTTCTTCAAGAAAATATATAAAAAGGACTCTGGCATGTACTTTGTACCTTTTTCTTTTTTGACAGAGTCTTGCTTTGTCACCTGGGCTACAGTGCAGTGGCATCATCATAGCTCACTGCAACCTCCAACTCCTGGGCTCAAGTGATCCTCCTGCCTGAGTAGCTGGCACTACAGGTGTGCATCACCATGTCGAGCCAATTTTTCTGTTTTTCATAGAGACGAAGTCTCTCTCTTGCTCTGACTGGTCTCAAACTCCCGACCACAAGCTATTTTCCTGCTTTGGCCTCCCAGAGTGGGAGGATTACAGGTGTGAGCCACTGCATCTGGCTGACAAGTATTTTTAAACACAGGTTTCTAAAAACCTTTGGAGATCATACCGTTTGAATTAAGAAAACTTTCAAGAGTTTAAATAAAAAGCTAATGTGTTAATGAGGATTACTAACCAAACCTCAAGCAAAACAAAAATTAATTTCATAGGACTGAACTAATTTTTGTTATAATTTTTTGGTTAAAACATTGCTGATTGTACCCCCATAATATGCTGAAATAAAAAAAAAAAAAAACATTGCTGATTCTTTTTTGTTTCCCGTAAGTAAAAGAAAAAACCTTTTTCCTTCTTTTGAGCTATTTATAGCTTACAAAAAATTGGTAAAATATATTTTTGTGAGCAATCTGAAACATTTATTTTTCTCTCTACTTGATTTCTCCAGAATTTGGAAACAATTTATAAGCATTCTTATTTTATAGCAGTATAGTTATTTGCATAAGTTCAGTAAGAATCTGTTTTCTTTTATAATAGGACACAATGTAAGACAATGGTTATTTTACCAAGGCTTTGACTGCAATGGCATATTTTCAGATATGCCCAGACTGCTTTGACAAATTAGGTTAACTTTATAAGGCTAATGAAAAGCCCTCTAGAAAAAAATTCCCTGGTACCTCATCTCTAACATTTCCTGGTCTATGGTAAGTAAAGAAAGTCATTCTCTGACAGGTCCAGGAAACTCAAGTTATTCCGGGACCTCAAACAAAGGAATTTACCCAATTCATACAGGTGCAGTTAAATCCTTGGCTTGGCTTTTAAGTCTAAGCTGAGGTTCCTTATGAAAAAAGTTTCAGCAAAGCCAGTTTTACAAAAGAAAAGCCTAAATGGACAATGCTTATTATTCATTTTCTGTAAACAATAAGACCAAGGATAATGAGATTAAAATTTATTTTGCAAATAAATTCATCCTGCCATGACTTATCTTTAGTAAAAATGGCATACTATAGAGAGAAAACTATGTTTCAGAAGACCGATTATTAGATTCCATCCTTGTCCATTGTTTTTGAGTTTTTGTTACTTGCTTATAATTTGGACTGAATTCTGAATTTTTTTCTGGCTATAAGACTCCAAATGAAACCGCCTTTACAAATTAATAAAAAGGGGTGCAAGGTGAGAACTGCGGTAAGGGCTTAGCTAAAAATAAGTCACAGGCCTAGTTAAAAATAATGATAATAATTAGCCACTGTCCCCTGTTTGCTTCTCTAGAACCGCCACTCTGGAGCTGCATGGCTGGTGGTAATAAAGATTCTTAGCTTTCTCCATAGATGATATCACCTTTTTTAAAGGTAGGGGTAGTTTCTGAGATATCTTCCAGGTCCCACATTCCAGTGGGACTGCTGACCCCCCCATCCCAGTGGCCCATACTGAGGAGTTGACTCAACTGGTCTTGTGACCCCCGCTGCTCGAGAACCTGGTTTCCCTCCCCAAATCTGGGAGGCAGATTTGAGAAATTTCTCCCGTCTCCCTGCTTAGTGCTGTGCAGAATAAACTTTCTCTGCCATAAACCCTGCTGTCTTAGCATATTGGCTTGCTCTTTGGCAGCGGGCAAATCAACCTCATTGGGTGGCAACACAAATAACATTTTAACATTTTTCTTCCATATTTCTGACTTGGCCTCAATGAAATTGCCTTTATTTTGAGGCCCTGCAAACAAACTTTGTGACATACAATCTCCAGGCAAAAAAAAAAAAAAAAAAGAAAAAGAAAAGAAAAAATCCCTCAGATTTCCACTGCCTACTTCCACTTTACCTGAAGATGCTTCATTGAGTGCAACGTCTAGAAGCCTCAGCTGGATGTCCTACAGACTCTAAGAAAACTGGTTTATGAACAATGACAAATATTAACCTTTGTTTTCTTCTGTTTGAAAGCTCCTCTACAATATCAGCTCCTGGAATGGGACACAGCTGTTTAACTGAGCTGATGCAGAACTAAGAGACTTGCTAAAGAAGATATAGGACAAAATGTTTAAATTTGCTATTTTTCCAGTTATCTCACTTTTTTTTCATTCCTTTTGTCTATCTCTAACAACCTCTAAACCAAATTTCTGCGAAGCTATCAGCTTGGCTTTTAATATGTGAAACGTTTTAGTTTCAAAGTGTGGACCAAAAGAAATTAAAAATATTTTACCCCCAAATATGGCATTTTGACATGTAACTGATTAAAGAAGACTCAAGGTCTGTGATCTTCCCCGCACACCATCAACTCTCCCCAAATCATTGAAGTTTCTTCACCTGCCTGAGATCCAGACCTACCTGTAAGACCAGAAATGTGACCACACCTGAACAGACTCTTTAAGAAGATAATGTCCTATTTCTCAGATGCATTTAAATTCCAAAGGGAATTCTTCACTAGTTAATCCTTGTTCTCCGCACATTCGTCCTCCCTAGTAATCTTTTATTGCCTCTCAACAGAATTTCTCTTTCCCCCTCCCACAACTCAATTTATCCAAAAGGCATATAAGCTTCTGAACACAGTTTTTGGAGAGTTGAATCTTCATTTTCTGGGGGCTCTTGTGTAGAGATGTTAAAATAAATTCCATTTTTCTCTTATTATGCTTTATGGTGAGATGATTTTTCAGTGAACCTTCTAAGGGGAAAAGAAAGTTTTCTCTTCACCCTAACAGCATAGAGCTTTAAATCTCACAATTTCATAGTTTGCTGCCTTTGCCTGGAGCACAGGTCTCGTTCTGGGCTCCTTTATGTCTCCTCCTCATCCTTTTGGATTCCTAACTCTCCTGGGAAGTGATCGTAACTTAGGAGGCTCTCAGTCCAGGAGGAAAGACAGGCAGCTGAAAGAATACTTTAATACAGAGACATGTGACGGCAGAAACCACATCGCAATAGTTTGTTTGTATGTTTCTTTACCCTTATGAATTACGATATTTTTGAGGTCATGGCTTGGGTCTAATTCATCCTTGTATCTGTAGTGTTTAGCCTAATAACCAATAAATATTATTGGCTGTTCATTGCCAAACAGATGCTCAATAAATATTTACTGAAAGAATGTAGTTCTCATGACCTACAATCACAAAAACATTATACAAGTATTATTAACATTTCTCTCCTTCTCAAATGAGCTTTAGTCAACAGCTCACTGACAAGATTCATATTTACATGAGATCATAAATTCTGAAACAAAATTCCAGGTTTTTTCCAAAATTAGCATAATATAGTTCATAAATTTCACTGCAGACTCTTTTGAAATGCAAAGGTGCACCATTAAACTATAAGAAAAATGAGAAAGGAATTTATAATTTGTATGAACAAATAATTTTCTCCCCACATAAGACAATTTTTTCCCTCAGCAGACTCTGTATAGGCTTCTCTTTTTGCTGTTGGTTTCAGGATCAGAAGACCTGGTGTATAATTCTGTCACCTCTGTACAATAGCTCTAAAATTTATGGAATTCACTTCGAGGCTGTTTTCTTATTAACAAATGTGGATGATAATACCTGCCGTGATTATCTTTCATATAGATAGGGTGAGGTACAAATGAACCATTGCAAATGCAAGTACTTTGAAAGATAAAATTACTGTGAAAGGATAAAGTATTATTATTAGGTAAATATATTTGTTATGAATATTAAAATAAAAAACAGTGAATATTTTAGTGTAAAAATATTGTAACATTTCTGAGTTCGATAAAATGTTTCCTTACCAATAAATACATTATGATAATACTAGCTAATTTGTTGAATATTTGCAATGCGATAGAACTCAGATTATCTCATTCAATTCTAACTACAATCCATTAAATAGGAATGATTATAACCATCCCTTTATAGATAAGGAATATGAGAATTACAGATACTAAGTGATATGGTTATTTTATACTGTTGCAGAATTTTAGTATCCAAACTGATTTTACTGTGATTCTTAAAGTGGTTGTTGTTAAGAAGGAAAAAAAGCTCTAAAACATGAGTATTCATTTGCTAGTCAGTGAGTTATTTACTTTTTCCATACTTGTCCAAGTATTATTCTAAGATAAATAGTACATAAGATTAATCTTGGTATGTTTGCATATATCTGATTAAAATTAAAAGTCTTCTAACTAGATTAGAATAGCATACAGTATTACAGCAGGAGAGAAAAAAAGCTACTAGCAGGAATCTGTTTGAGATGCTACACTTTTCCTGTAAACACTCATCTTCTTCTGAGGCATTTCTTTCTCTATGCTCCTAAATCAGTAGCCAATTATCTCTTATGGCTCAAATCAGGACCACTGGGATATTTCCTTAACCTTTAATCTTTCTGTTCCTCATACCTACTTTCGTATCCTCATCTGTTCAATCAGTTATCATGCCCTGTCTCTGCTACTTCATACATATCTTTTGAGTCAGTTTTCTTCTATCTTCTTTCTACGACAATAATCCAATCCAAAATGTTTTTTTGCCTAAAATTCAGCAAACGTCTCTCAATTGGTCATATGGAATCTGTTTTGCGTTCTTTTTCATTTATTCTCCAATGGCTAGACAGGTCTTTTTTATATTACAGATGTGATTGTGCTATACCTTTGTTTAAAATCCTTTGTGGATTCCAGTTACTTTTCTTATTTCTTTTTGTCCGTGTGCAAAGAGGTTAAAAGTTACTTTTCAAACAAAGTTCCAAAATCCTGGTATGGATTTTTAGTCTCTCTATGATCTGTTTTACCTAATTTATATCCTACTCTTTTCCTCTCATTGTCCTGCCAGCCACACTAGCTTTGTTTCAGTTTAGGCAGTGCCTATGTTTCTTCCAGCCCTGGAAGCCTGTGCATCTCAGCCCCCGCCTGGAATGCTCCGTCTTCCTACCACGGCCGTTCGGATGCCACAGAGCCATTCCTCATGCTGCACTTTAAGAGTCCCTTCCTAAGGGTACATTCCTCAGTCACCCCTGGATTAGGTCAGATCCCCTGTTAATTGCCTTCATAGCCTGCTGTGTTCTCCTTTTTTTTTTTAATAGCCGATATCCCAATATTTCTTAATTATTGGAGAAATTATCTGAGCAACTCAAAATGCAGAATTTTTGTTTTCCTCATCTCATTATGTGCACTCGGCAGTTGTCTGTTCCCTGTTCTTGGTGTGCTCTTGGCCGAAGAATGACCCCAGACACACCAAGAGCAAGGCAAGCATGAAACAAACTTTATTGAGGAAGGGCGCGATGGTTTACACAGCAAGAACAAGATATATTTGCCACAGATGACGAACGGGCCCTCCGTTGTAACAAGAGGCTCTGGAAATGGTCCGGGGTCTTGTTTTATAGTGTCTGGATTGGGCTTTCCTCGTTGTTCAGATGTCACCACCACTACTGGAACCACTTTGATGGACAGTTGATGACATGGTAATTAGCCTTATGTTAGTGTAGATCACTTTCCAGAGCCTATTGTGCCTGGGCTGCCTAGGCCATGGGCTGGGGAATTCCCTGCGTTCTTTTGCAGATTGGCAGAGCGGTCCTCCTTCTTCCCAAGTGAGGCAGTTGCTTGGGGCAGGGTTAAGGTGGGGCAGCACCAAGACCAGGGCCCACCTTCGTCCTTCTTCCTCAGGTGGGGCAATTGCTTGAGGCAGCACCAAGGTGAGACGCCCGCATTTGTCCCTAATAGAGTCAGAGGTCCCTTGCTATCTACCTAGCACTTATAAGCTGAGTAGTGTAAAAAAAATAATTGATTTCCCTCAGAAGGTGAGATGGCAAAAGATCATAAATAACTAGGCTATGTGATTTCTCCTGCCATGCCTGTTTAATATGTGGTTAAAGGCAAGATTTCTATTTTGTTCATTGCTATGTTGTGTGACTGTAGCACCGAGTGAGTGTGCGATGACTATTCGGTAATTGAGAGAATATACGAAGTTTCTCTGTGAATCATCTAGAGCTCTAGAACTCTATCTAGAATAAAATAAAATAAAATGTAGTTCTTACTACTTAGATGAACGTAAACTATCCCCTACCAATCTCCTCTCAAAATCAAGGGCTTTTCCAGACATGCTATCTAAATTTTTGTGTTTTTAATTTTCTATTATCCTTGGTGCTTAATATATTTGTTGATTTTTGTTACTGAATTCTAGAGTCACCAATCTGAGCTGAATGCTATTATTCTTATTTTTAGAAATAAAGAAACTAAGTATGGCAGAGTTTTCTATCCACCTTGCAAATCCTTTCTCTCCTTCAATATTAACAGGCCCCTAGCTGGCACACAGTTGGACTACAGTTTTCTGACTCTTACTTTCAGATACGGTCTCATGGCTGATTTTCCCCCATGTTTTGTAAGAGAAGCTATGCATGCCTCTAGGCCTGGAGCTTTTCAAAGAATGAGTGTGCCTCCTACCCATGCTTTCTCTCTTCCTCTGCCTCACCCTGGATATGGTAACTCAGGCTCTACCACTAAGACAACACTCCAGTGTATAGGGAACCAGAGTTGCGCCCCTGCATCTCAGTGTTGAGAAGAGCCTCTTTTGGACCAGGAACATACATGTAAGTAGAAAAAAATCTTCTATTATGTCTGAGCTGTTGTAATTTTGGGTCCAGTTTTTCAGCAGTTTACCTGCATTACCAAGGTAGATTCAGAAGCTTTTTCCTCCCTAAGGCCACCAGGTGGCATTCAATCTCAGGACTGTTTGGCTCAAAGACCATTTATCTCCACGGTAGACAAAATTTAGAAATGTCTCTTAATTTGTGTACCTGTTTAACTCTGGTTAAACTATTCTAGTTCTTAGTGATTTTTTTTTCTCCATTTTACTTGCATGTTTCAGTCACTCTTTAAATTAACTTTTGATGGATGCCTGCATTTTTGGAGTGGATTCAAAGCCTAGTTAAATAAAGTCCCTGTTCTTGAGAAGCCTGTTAGTGGTCAAAAGGAGAGGTAAAGAATGCTAACATATGATAAGAACACAATTTAAAAAGTGGTATATATAGTTGAAATATGAATACATGGTTTGAATGCTGCAAGGAGGAAGTGCCTGTTATATTTCCGTTAATGTTGGCTAATGATTGATTTATTTTCTGCTCGATTTATTTTCTGCTTCACAGCTCAGTAAGGTCGGAGCACTTCTGACTCTCTATTTGGACTAACGCAGACTTAGGCCTGAAAGAGAAGGCCTCTGATGACATTCCAGCCCTTCATCTCCTTGTAAAAGCCCTTATACATTGAGCTGTACAGTCTACTAATGAGATCTAAATTGTGTCATTAGGCAGGTAGTTTGGTTTCATTATCACCAACTCTTTCAATGTGGCACTGATAATATTTCTAATTAGCTGAGGAAAATCATTGCCAACGGACAAGATAACTGGACTGATAAAAACCAGTTACTTGGAAGTGGTTTTAGTTTAAGACCTAATAGTGTGTTTAGAAAAGATTTTAGAGGAAATGGTAATTCCACAGGGATGCATGGACACGGGCAGTTTAAAATAGTTCTGAGTGTTGGGTTAGTTTTTAAAGATCCACAAAGTAAAATATTTTCAGAAGTTTAATAAATTTTCTTACTCTTTAAACGCTTTCGTTTTTTCTGACCACATAGGTATTTAGTACCATAGATTGT
Organism: Indri indri; assembly: GCA_004363605.1. NCBI lineage: Eukaryota > Metazoa > Chordata > Mammalia > Primates > Indriidae > Indri > Indri indri. The sequence goes on along the minus strand of RJWJ010037391.1, from coordinate 6,237 downwards.
TACCCCAACGCACATTCACTTCACATGCTTACTTTTATTTTATAATGTCGTCTATTTTGTGAAGAAAGCATTGGTCTAGGAAAGCCGAAGTTCAAGCATGTTAGTCTTCTTTTATTGGCATATTTAAAATTAAACTAAATTTTATTTCATTAAAAAAATAGAGGTAAGAGTTTAATACCAATTGCCTATAGTACAATTCACAATTTCCTCTTTACTTTTCGCAAGAGTGCATATCAATGCTGAATCAATAAAAATCCTTATAGCTACTTCCAGATAAACATAAAGACATGGTCCTTGAAGTGTCTGGTTGTAATCAGGTTGTAGAACCTTCTAAAGATAATGGCTCACATAACAGCTCTTATTTCATGGCTCTAACCTCAGTAAGACCCGTGGTTAACCATTGCACATAACAGAAGTGCAGTTCTTATAAAAAACTGTTAGACAATCAATTTCTCTTTCTATGAAACTAAATATCTTGAATTGCTACAGCATTGATGTTTGGTGTGAGATCATTGAATAGTTGAAATATTTCGTGACTTTAGCATTACTTTTTAATTTTATTGGATATTTTAGTAATATAAAATGAATGATAGATTTCGATTCCATTGCATGGAATTTGAAAGCTTTCCTATCTGAAGCTCATCTTCTTTTGCTTATTTTGTTATAATATATGAAAGGTGAAAATATTGACAAACGCTATTGCCTACCCCTTTTCATTCCTGCTCTACTTTATTTTCTTAAATCTTATTATTCCATTACTATTTTAAAGCTGTTTCTTATATAATACTTGTATTTTTCATGCCCTTCTATTGCAATATAGGTTGTTACAGACTATTCTAATAATAGTAGTAAACTAAATCTTATATGCCTTTCCGTTGTTAAAATAGTTTTTATTAGAAAGAGAATTTTTAGAGTAAGCTCTTCAATATTACCTTAGATTCATTTGAGATTAAGTTCTTGAGAGCCAGCAAGTTATTTATTTATTTATTTTGGAGCAGAAGAAACCAGAGAGCACAGTATTTACTTCTGTAAATGTAATTTCTTCCAGCCTTATCTATCTATTTATGCAAAGATCTTATTTGTCCTACATATTTATGCAGAGAGTTAGAGATGATTGAGTGATAATAGGATTTAATGGTATTAAGTGACAGCTTTAATGAGAAGCCTGAAGTTAGACCAAGAGAGCTGATGGGAATTCCTTCCAAGAGATATATTTAATTGGGGCTTGAACATGTTTTAAAAGCCGAGATGAATAATTCTATTAAGAAAAATGCATCTAACAAATAAAACTACTAATTGAACTGTAATGCTGACCTTTAAAATAACAAACATGATTAAATGCATATTGTCAGAATGGCCTTCCTGTCTAGATATAAGGCTTTTAAGTGTTCGTTCCTATCTGCTTATTGACTTTGGTTAATATATTCTGTGGATTTACATTTGATGTATTCAGGAAAGTAGAAAATAATTAACCACCACTTAGGTTACTGTCAAGAATGATGAAGTAACAGAGATCTACTAGGATTTCATGGACTGCTGGCCTCACATTTTAAATCTTTGGGATCTCATTAGTAATACTTCGGTACAGTATCATTGAGAATGAGTCTTATTTCCATTTTATGAAAGGGACACATGATTTTCTTGTAAACTGAACTTAAAAGGAGGAAATTTCAACAAAAAAAGATTTGATTGACAAATACCAGCTAAACATTTGATAGATACAAGAGACTGAACTCTCTGAAATGAATGATTGTTATGATACCACAATTTTGAAAAACCAGTGGATGCAGGAGGGGAGAAAGAGAGTCTCATTACTCTTCTGTGGGAGATGAGTTGACTAATGATGTTTGTAAGGCTACATATATATGAGGATACACATACATTCAGCAAACAGACTTTCACAACAATCCTATGAAGTAACAGCTATTATTATTCAAATGTGACAGGTGTAGAAACCTTGGCTTACTTGTTGAGGTTGAATAACTTCCCCAAAGTTACAATGCTGGAAATCAGATACAAGTCTGTGTGGCTTCAAACAGACTCTTAAGTTCCAGATTGTTTGGAAAAACAAGATGATGGATTTTAATAAGTGAAAAAGCACAGGGGTTGTCACTTGATGAACAAAAAAGATAGGAATTAAAAAAGAACAACTTCCACAAGGAGAACATAAAGCAGGAAAACTTGGCCATTTAAGATGCTTTGAAGCTCAAACCGAGTGAAGATATTTTCTAAACAACCAAAGACACACCCCATTTTAAAAATGCAAAAAATCTGAATAGCTGCTTTCATTTTCTACTTAACATTCTAAGAAAAGATACACTTAAAGTCAACTGTCAAATCAAACATGAATCAGCCTATAATTATTTTATATATGTTGCCTGGCTAATGTTCTTTAAGTCCCTTCCTATTCATTGCATGGTTTAACATTGCTCTTTTTTATATAATTAAAATAGGATTTATGGCCGGGCACGGTGGCTCACGCCTCTACTCCTAGCACTCTGGGAGGCCGAGGCAGGTGGATTGCTCAGGGTCAGGAGTTCGAGACCAGCCTGAACAAGAGCGAGACCCCGTCTCTACTAAAAAATAGAAAGAAATGATCTGGACAACTAAAAAAAAAATATATATATATATATATATATGTATAAAAAATTAGCCGGGCACATGCCTATAGTCCCAGCTACTCAGGAGGCTGAGGCAGAAGGATTGCTTGAGCCCAGGAGTTTGAGGTTGCTGTGAGCTAGGCTGACGCCATGGCACTCACTCTAGCCCGGGCAACAAAGCGAGACTCTGTCTCAAAAAAAAAAAAAAAAAAAAATAGGATTTACTATGGAGCTCATACAACTACCACCTTCAGCTATTAATCTAGGAGTCATTCAAGGAAGAATGGGGAGACATTGTTGCTGAATCATTTCTCATTTTGTAAAGCCCACCAGAATGACCCATCAAACAAACCTATTTCAAGTGGATTGTGCAAGAAAATTATTTAGAATACAATGACACTTTGGGTTTTCAATTCAGACTATGCCCACGCATGTCCTGAAAAATAGTTTCACATGGCACTTTCTGATGGCTTGGACATCAGAACAATTTATCACAAGTTTGTCATTTGTTTGCTCTAATTCTTATTGTTTACGAGTAGAACAAATAATTGTGCACACTGCGTTAGGCATCACTTTTATTAGTGGCCTCTCAATTTACGCATATGTAGGAGATGTTACTAGCATAAGAAATAGATGAGAAAATGAAAATTTCTGTTGACTTTCACTTAGATCAGGGAACAGCATTCATTATCTGTAAAGGGCCCAACAGTGAATGTTTTAGGCTACTATTGGTCTCTGTTATAATTTTTTGATGCTGCTGTGGCAGGGAGGCAGCCATAGATGGGACATAAACTTTACTTATAAAAATAGATGGTGGGAGGATTTGGCCTCTGGGCTGTAATTTGCCAATCCATAACTCAGATCAACAGCCTACCTTCTGGAAAGATGTGATAAATAAAAATTAGAATTTTAGAAACATAAGAGTAAATTGCCTGGAGCAACACAGGTACTTAGTCACAGAAAAAGGAGAATCCTGTTCTCCCAGGCCACTATTGCTGCACAATCACTGTGCTGATTGACCAAATGGTCACCGAGAAAAAAACGAAGTACCTGGAAATGTGGAAGGACACCTTTTTGGTAATCCAGCAGTGCATCTTTCCGTATGTAAATATATGCAAATATATGCTAATTCAAATGGGATATTGGGCAAGGCTTAGGGATCCTCATTTAGCTGCTACTAAGGAAGTTATCCCCAAAGAATACAAATAGAATAAAATTGTTCCAAAGCCAGATTAATTTTTGTGGTCTGCATAGAGCTGCCTGCTTATTTATCCAATTCCCTAGCTGGGTCTCCTCTGTGGTCATCTCTTCATTTTTGCAAAGATCACAGGACAAACATGCACAGGCTCATCCTTTTCATTCAAGCACACAGTCACCACACTCACTCAGGCTTTGAGGTCCATGGTGCCAGGCAGATGCTGGAGCTACTTTCAAGCTGAAATTTTTCATGTTGGTGATAGACTGGAGTTGAGCGATTTTTAACTTGAAGTGAGTTCTGGAGATTAAAGCAGGTGGTTGACTTTGGAACTAGACTTCCTTTAGAGTAGGAGACTAAAGTGGGAACAACTTTCCTACAATCTGTTTTTGCAAAGAAAATGCTTTAAAAATACCAAAAGCAAAATCAAAGTTTTGGCCATTTGAATATGAACATAAATAAAAATGAATCAGCATATTAGGTAGAAATTCTCATAAAAGAAATAATAAATGTGGCTCTGATAAAGATGATGGTAATAATGATAACAAGTAATTGTATAGGGCTTACTATATGACAAACACAGTCCTAAGTGCTTTCACATGTATTAAATAATTTATATTACTTTATGTTCTGCACAAAACCCCTCAAGAGCTCTCCATTAAATACAGAATAAATCCCAAATCCTTAGCATGTAGATCAATATTCCCCCATATACCTTTTTAGTACTTTCATTATTCTCCGACATATATCATATGCCCTAGACATTTGGTGCTTCTTGCTATTTTTTAAAGCTTTTTATTATCTTCTCTGGGCCAGACAGTGCTTAAGTGCTAGGAATACAAAAAACAGGATTTCATTTTTAGTTTTGAGCAACTTATTGTCTAGCTGGGGAAACATCTTTTAGCTAATTCCAGACCCTATAAACTTAACTGGAAATAATAGGGGTTACTAAGGCCTATGTTGAACCCCCAAACAGTTAACTAATCAACATAACTATATTGTGCATTCAGATCCTCCCATTCGAATATTAGATTCCATTTATTGCATGGGCACTTTCCAAGGTACTGTTGAATATAAGAACATATGTTAGAAAAAGATCAGCTTCTTTAAGCTTATCCACCCACGTTTAGGAAAAAAGAGAAATACACACCTCTAGAGAAGCTATTCTATAGGGGAAAACCAGGATTGATTATCTGCATAAAATAGAATAAAAAATCAGTGAAAAAATAAGATATTGAAAAGGGTCAAGGAAATGAGGACTGAGAAAAGGTCCTTTAATTTGTCCAGAAAGAGGTTACCAAGCATTTTTAGTAAAGTTGTAGTAATAGAAGTCACATTTCTAGTGGCTGCAGAGGAAATGAGTGACCAAGGTCTAGGAGGTAGTCATTTAAATAGTTTGCAGTGAATGGAATTAGTCCAATAGTAGCTTCAGAAGGAATAGAGGATTGAGAAGTCTAAACGTGCAGAATTTTCATCTATGTTATCCCCAGGAAGAGATTCATAAACTCTGTTTACATTAGTCTTTCTATGTAGAATGTATATTTTAAAAATTTCCTATTTTGATATTGTGAAGACACTATGGTTAACAGCAAGTATATTTTTAAGGAAAAAATAAGCAAGTGTGCCCATCCCCCAGATAGTCCCTACTGGACTTTTTCAAATCACCTTGAAACTCTGGTTGGTAATCCAAAGCCAGCTATCTTTAGGGATATGCAAGAGCTTGAAGCAGCCTATGGAAAACACAGAAGAAATGATGAGATTGTTTTGCATGATGACTTTGCTCCCTTTACCTAGGGTTAATATACCCATAATTTTGTGGACCAAAATTTAGTTACAAATGCTATTTTTTAAAAAAAACGGTGTTTTTATTCCACTTTTGAAGAGCATGTATTAATAACTCTAATACTTTTTTACTTAGCAAACAGAGAACATGCAGGTTTCAAATAGTACCAGGTGTCTAACTGAAGCCTTTTTGCTCAATGTAAGCATAATATGACTTAGGAGGCAGTGCTGGAATCATGGCTGAATATTTCTCTCTCCTCTGTTCTTTCAGCTTTGGTGGGAATAAATTAAAATATAGCTCATTTGCAACAATGTTTTTAGTTGCTGGGTTATCTTTGTATTTCAAAATTCTGGGAGAGGGAGTTTAATTGACATGTTGACTACTAGTGAAGATAAGTTGGATTTGGAGATGTCTAAATAGTTGAGTAATAGCTTGGTGTATTATTTTGTTAGCTGCTTAGATTTCCAAAGATTCTTGTGTGAATACGTAGGAGGCATCCTGAAAGTTATCTCATTATTAGACCATATAGTACAGTATAGTGGTTTCCAGCCTTTGCGATGTTTCTTTCTTTCTTTCTTTTTCTTTTTCTTTCTTTCTCTTTTTCTTTCTTTCTTTCTTTCTTTCTTTCTTTCTTTCTTTCTTTCTTTCTTTCTTTCTTT